>JBBBDQ010000606.1:4222500-4285000 GCA_037127315.1 Ascarosepion bandense | reverse complement strand
ATATATATATATATATATATTCCTTACTAATCGTATTCCTGGATTACTAACCTGCGTTCCAGTTGTATCTTTACGTTTAATATAACTTATTTTTCTATCTCAAATATCTGTTTTGTTGTTCATTATCTTGTGTAGTTCCTCACCTGGAATCCACAACAAATAAGATCATACACATATGATATACTGGCAGTATAGACCGGCGTTAGTCGGGTGTAATCAACGCTTTAAAACTAATCCATGGTCCTGGAGCTCAGACTCTTTGGACGTTGGCACTAAAGACTAAACAGCAATAGTTGTTTCCAGTTAAAACGAAACCGTAGACTGAAAGAAAAATGAATGGAATTAAGTCAAACATCTTGCCTTTTATATATATATATTATCGATTTTCTGCACTATTGTAAGAACCGCAACCTTGAAACTTCTGAATATCGTTTCTTATGTCTTTGTATCAAATTTGATTAAAATCGGACCACCTAGCTAAGAACACTCGCAGACGCTTATAGTACTACTGTGTAAATTTTCAATAAAATCGATTCAGTCGTTTCGGAGTCTATAGGTAACGGACACACACACACATACACACAAATGTAAACACACAGACAAAGTTCGATTTATAAATAAATTTAGATTCGTAAGGCCTGAGCTGTAATTGTGAAAACTACTTTTTTTTTGTATTTTTAAGGCATTGACTATCGGAGATAGTGAGTCTATCGGAACATTTTCACATCAATCCGAGGACTGCGACTAAAGTTGGAATTATCGATGCCATCATGTTCCATTTTTCGTTTTAAAGATTTCCACTTCAAGATCCTTGTAATTTGATACTTTTTGAAGGTAGGTTCAAAACAGTGAATGAAGATATAAAATAGAAGTGGCAATAAAATCTAATATAGAAGTAAGTTGGAAAGTATTAGTACGCTGCCTGACTCGTAGCTGTCGTTAACTCCTGTACCTGACTGCTCCTCACTGCTCTGTACTGCTCGTCACTGTTCGTTACACTGCTACTCTTTAACTGAGGTATTTAATTGCCTTCCCACTTAAGATAAAATGTGGCACAAGGCCTTTTTGATGTGAGTAATCTGAGCCATATAGCCAGGGAAAAAACTCCATCTAATTTTCCCAAGACTCTACGCTTCGGTGTACCCTTGACTGGCTCATTACTCTCCGCCCTAAGGCAGAGAGTTCGACAATGTGCAAGACTGCCAACTACTGTTAACTGCAGTATTCAGTTACCCCTCACTAGGGAAAGATGTGGCACAAGGCCTTTTTAAGGTGGGTTCTCCTGTACATAGAGGCTCGGCTAAAAAATTCTGTCTAATGTTCCCCAGTCGTAACTCTACACTTCGGCGGAGCCAACGACTGGTTTAATAAACTACACCCAAAAGGCAGGGAGCTCGACAGTGCACATGGCTGTTAACTGCTCTCTGGAAGTCATGCAGATAATTTATATATATATCCAGAGGAAAAGTTGATTCATTGCAGGAGGGCATCATAACAGTCACCATGTCTATGCGATTAGATTTCACAGTTTTATCTGTTTGTCTTGTAAATTTATTAAAAATTGTCTCTAGTTTTAAATCTGTAACGGTGTCTGGGTCTATATATTATTATTTTTATTATTTAAAAAATGCATTAGTTACACACAAAAATAATTCAAATCACAACTTCGATTTAAAAAAATGTTAAACTTATTAAAATTAGATGTTAACGTAGAAGAAAGGTTTCTGATATTGAAAATATCGATTTATCCCAAAATGTCAACTTATTTCTGGAATGTTTTAGTCAGTTAGCTAAGTGCCATACGTGATACATGCTTTGGGCGATCATGTCTCGAAAGAGAAATATTTGAATTATTTTCGTGTGTAACTAATGCATTTTGTAAATAATAATAATAATATATATGACTGACTGAGCAGAAGATTTATTATCCTGCTATTTAAACTATAGCTTAAGGGAGAAGGGACGGATTGTATTAATAATTAGTAATTAGTGGGGGATCAGTTTATTACTTAACAACAATAGAAAACCGATCCCCCACTTTATGCCCAGTAAAAGCTTTACTTATGTTTCCAGCTATTATGTTCATTCAGTCAGTTAAGTGCCATACGTGATACACGCTTTGGGCGATCATGTCTCGAAAGAGACATGACTGACTTGGCAGAAGATATTTTATCCTGCTATTTAAACTATAGCTGAAGGGAGAAGAGACGGATTGTATTAATAATTAGTAATTAGTGGGGGATCAGTTTATTACTTAAAAACAATATAAAACCGATCCCCCACTTTATGCCCAGTAAAAGCTTTACTTATGTTTCCAGCTATTATGTTCATTCAGTCAGTTAAGTGCCATACGTGATACACGCTTAGGCGATCATGTCTCGAAAGAAACACGCTTGGAGAACCTAATGCTAACAGGTCAGATAGAGGAAAAGTATCGGATAACATATTTGATATTTCCGTCATCCTCTTGATCATATCTAATCAGGTGAATGACGGAACTAGGGTTGCGAAGTGTAACAGGAGAAAGCGTAGTAAGATCCACCAGGGATGGGAAGATGTAGAAGGCCAAGATCGCCTACGTCCTGAAAGAACAGGACACATAAAAAAAAGAAGAACGTAAACATGAATTTTTCTTCATATTATTATTTAATTTATCTGTTTCTTCTTTGAATGAACCTGTTAGATTAATAAACTATTTTTCGGTAAATTTTTGTTTTGTTCCCCGAAGGCCTTTACCACGTCAAATCTTTCCAAAACATCCTTAATTCCGTGCAAATCTATATGCTGAACTCAAATTGATAATTGTTTATTGAAGAAACCTATCTTTGTTCATGTTATCGACCAGAAAAAAATCGGACTATATCTCACCCCTTACCACCGTTCTATCTGATTCACCACTGAGTGACTTGAGGCGTAGGATACTCTTTTTTTTTTTTTTAATCATTTCACCCCGAGCAAGGCGCAAACGCCACTGATGTGCAGGGGGCTACATAAATGTAAAAAGCTCATCCGAGCAGAAGCCATGAAAGTATTTATAGAACAGACAAAGGGAGGCCACATTTCGACGATGGGAAAGTGGCTGCAGTCGAGCCGCCAGATCAGTACCTATCACATTACAGACTCTCCTTTGGAGCTTGTCAAGAACACTGAGGAGAACGGCAGGGGCACCTGACCATAAATGGCAGCAGTACTCCATGCACGGACGGATGGTTGACTTGTATATATGCAGGATGGATTCAGGTGGAAAAAAACATCCTGGATCGACATAGTAACCCAATCTTCTTAGCAGTAGATTTTGCTATGGATTCAATATAGTGGTTCCATTTGAGGTCTGAGGACAGGGTAAGTCCGAGGAGGCGTAGTGTATTACTCTCAGGGAGAATCGCTTGGTCCATGCTTATGGGAGGCAGGAGAGGTTGCCTGTAATAGTTGACAGACAACAGCTTGGTCTTAGATGAACTGAAGTTGACAAGCCACTTCTTGCCCCAGTTCACCACAGAGTGTAGATCCCGCTCAAGGTCAGCAGCGAGATTATGTCTGTCTGCCACGACAGGTTTCTTACTGGAGCGGGAGTATATTGTAGTGTCATTTGCGTAGATGCCTACTTGGGACTTGATCTCATCTGGGAGGTCGTTGATGAAAATAAGGAAGTGCGTAGTTTTTTTTTTTTTTTAATCATATCACCCCGAGCAAGGCAGTAACGCCACTGATGCGCAGGGGGCTACGTAAGGGTAAAAAGAATGGAAAAGAGAAAGCCGAAAACCGCATCCTAAACAGGAAACAAGGGATGAGCCTCTTCACCTGTTCAATAGATGTGGGTGGAGTGTGAACCGGGCGATAGTTTAGTCTATCTACTCCAATTGAAAAAAAAAATAAAATAATAAAGGAAAAGAGTGAAAAGATTGGAAAAGAGAAAAGAGAAAACCGGAAACCGCATCCTAAACAGGAAACAAGGGATGAGCCTCTTCACCTGTTCAATAGATGTGGGTGGAGTGTGAACCGGGCGATAGTTTAGTCTATCTACTCCAATTGAAAAAAAAAATAAAATAATAAAGGAAAAGAGTGAAAAGATTGGAAAAGAGAAAACCGGAAACCGCATCCTAAACAGGAAACAAGGGATGAGCCTCTTCACCTGTTCAATAGATGTGGGTGGAGTGTGAACCGGGCGATAGTTTAATCTATCTACTCCAATTAGTTTAATCTATCTACTCGGGAACCCCTTCCTAAACTAGAAACAAGGCGATCAACTCTACTCCTGTCCAAAAGAAGGGGGTGGAGTGTGAGACCTGGCGATAGAAGGTACTATCTACTCCAATTAAAAAAAATAAATATGTGACTGAAGTTAATGAAGTTTTAACTTAGTATAAGTCAAACCTAAATTTCATAATTAAGAACAATTTACACAAAAATTAGGCAGAAAAGATAAGAACCGAAAAAGAATAAAATAAAAATAAAAATACAAGTAAAAATAAGTAAATAAATAATTCAAAAAATAATAAAAAATAAGATCACACTGGCTAAACTCACCAAGTTGCAGGCTTGCTGACAGAAAAAAGTTAAGAAAATTTCAAAAATTATCTTCATTCTGTTTCTTCTATACAGTTCTGGAGAGATTAAGTTACCTTAAGCAAGCAGTAACAGACAGTAGTGTGATGGAGGGGGAATCACCTCCAAGCCATGTGTCCAGTTAGCAAGGGAATGACAGAGAACAATAAAAAAAAAAAACAAAAAAAACATGGTCAGTCTTAGAATTCCTACATATAACCAAAACCCTAATATACCAAACCTAAATTTCATAATTAAGAACAATTTACACAAAAATTAGCAGAAAAGATAAGAACCGAAAAAGAATAAAATAAAATAAAAAATACAAGTAAAAATAAGTAAATAAATAATTCAAAAAATAATAAAAAATAAGATCACACTGGCTAAACTCACCAAGTTGCAGGCTTGCTGACAGAAAAAAGTTAAGAAAATTTCAAAAATTATCTTCATTCTGTTTCTTCTATACAGTTCTGGAGAGATTAAGTTACTCTAAGCAAGCAGTAACAGACAGTAGTGTGATGGAGGGGGGAATCACCTCCCAAGCCATGTGTCCAGTTAGCAAGGGAATGACAGAGAACAATAAAAAAAAAAAAAAAACAAAAAAAAAACATGGCCGGTCTTAGAATTCCTACATATAACCAAAACCCTAATATACCAAACCTAAATTTCATAATTAAGAACAATTTACACAAAAATTAGGCAGAAAAGATAAGAACCGAAAAAGAATAAAATAAAATAAAAAATACAAGTAAAAATAAGTAAATAAATAATTCAAAAAATAATAAAAAATAAGATCACACTGGCTAAACTCACCAAGTTGCAGGCTTGCTGACAGAAAAAAAGTTAAGAAAATTTCAAAATTATCTTCATTCTGTTTCTTCTATACAGTTCTGGAGATTAAGTTACTCTTGCTACAGTAACAGACAGTAGTGTGATGGAGGGGGAATCACCTCCAAGCCATGTGTCCAGTTAGCAAGGGAATGACAGAGAACAATAAAAAAAAAAAAACAAAAAAAACATGGCCGGTCTTAGAATTCTGACATATAACCAAAAAACCCTAATATACCAAACCTAAATTTCATAATTAAGAACAATTTACACAAAATTAGGCAGAAAAGATAAGAACCGAAAAAGAATAAAATAAAATAAAAATACAAGTAAAAATAAGTAAATAAATAATTCAAAAAATAATAAAAAATAAGATCACACTGGCTAAACTCACCAAGCTGCAGGCTTGCTGACAGAAAAAAGTTAAGAAAATTTCAAAAATTATCTTCATTCTGTTTCTTCTATACAGTTCTGGAGAGATTAAGTTACCTTAAGCAAGCAGTAACAGACAGTAGTGTGATGGGAGGGGGGAATCACCTCCAAGCCATGTGTCCAGTTAGCAAGGGAATGACAGAGAACAATAAAAAAAAACAAAAAAAAAACATGGCCGGTCTTAGAATTCCTACATATAACCAAAACCCTAATATACCAAACCTAAATTTCATAATTAAGAACAATTTACACAAAAATTAGGCAGAAAAGATAAGAACCGAAAAAGAATAAAATAAAATAAAATACAAGTAAAAATAAGTAAATAAATAATTCAAAAAATAATAAAAAATAAGATCACACTGGCTAAACTCACCAAGTTGCAGGCTTGCTGACAGAAAAAAGTTAAGAAAATTTCAAAATTATCTTCTATTCTGTTTCTTCTACAGTTCTGGAGAGATTAAGTTACCTTAAGCAAGCAGTAACAGACAGTAGTGTGATGGAGGGGGGAATCACCTCCAAGCCATGTGTCCAGTTAGCAAGGGAATGACAGAGAACAATAAAAAAAAAAAAAAAAAAAAAAAAAACATGGCCGGTCTTAGAATTCCTACATATAACCAAAACCCTAATATACCAAACCTAAATTTCATAATTAAGAACAATTTACACAAAAATTAGGCAGAAAAGATAAGAACCGAAAAAGAATAAAATAAAATAAAAAATACAAGTAAAAATAAGTAAATAAATAATTCAAAAAATAATAAAAAATAAGATCACACTGGCTAAACTCACCAAGTTGCAGGCTTGCTGACAGAAAAAAAGTTAAGAAAATTTCAAAATTATCTTCATTCTGTTTCTTCTATACAGTTCTGGAGAGATTAAGTTACCTTAAGCAAGCAGTAACAGACAGTAGTGTGATGGAGGGGGGGAATCACCTCCAAGCCATGTGTCCAGTTAGCAAGGGAATGACAGAGAACAATAAAAAAAAAAAACAAAAAAAAACATGGCCGGTCTTAGAATTCCTACATATAACCAAAACCCTAATATACCAAACCTAAATTTCATAATTAAGAACAATTTACACAAAATTAGGCAGAAAAGATAAGAACCGAAAAGAATAAAATAAAATAAAAAATACAAGTAAAAATAAGTAAATAAATAATTCAAAAAATAATAAAAATAAGATCACACTGGCTAAACTCACCAAGTTGCAGGCTTGCTGACAGAAAAAAGTTAAGAAAATTTCAAAAATTATCTTCATTCTGTTTCTTCTATACAGTTCTGGAGAGATTAAGTTACCTTAAGCAAGCAGTAACAGACAGTAGTGTGATGGAGGGGGGAATCACCTCCAAGCCATGTGTCCAGTTAGCAAGGGAATGACAGAGAACAATAAAAACAAAAAAAACATGGCCGGTCTTAGAATTCCTACATATAACCAAAACCCTAATATACCAAACCTAAATTTCATAATTAAGAACAATTTACACAAAAATTAGGCAGAAAAGATAAGAACCGAAAAAGAATAAAATAAAATAAAAAATACAAGTAAAAATAAGTAAATAAATAATTCAAAAAATAATAAAAAATAAGATCACACTGGCTAAACTCACCAAGTTGCAGGCTTGCTGACAGAAAAAAGTTAAGAAAATTTCAAAATTATCTCTATTCTGTTTCTTCTATACAGTTCTGGAGAGATTAAGTTACCTTAAGCAAGCAGTAACAGACAGTAGTGTGATGGAGGGGGGAATCACCTCCAAGCCATGTGTCCAGTTAGCAAGGGAATGACAGAGAACAATAAAAAAAAAACAAAAAAAACATGGCCGGTCTTAGAATTCCTACATATAACCAAAACCCTAATATACCAAACCTAAATTTCATAATTAAGAACAATTTACACAAAAATTAGGCAGAAAAGATAAGAACCGAAAAAGAATAAAATAAAATAAAATACAAGTAAAAATAAGTAAATAAATAATTCAAAAAATAATAAAAAATAAGATCACACTGGCTAAACTCACCAAGCTGCAGGCTTGCTGACAGAAAAAAGTTAAGAAAATTTCAAAAATTATCTTCATTCTGTTTCTTCTATATAGTTCTGGAGAGATTAAGTTACCTTAAGCAAGCAGGGCAACAGCAGTAGTGTGATGGAGGGGGGAATCACCTCCAAGCCATGTGTCCAGTTAGCAAGGGAATGACAGAGAACAATAAAAAAAAAAAAAAAAAAAAAAAAACATGGCCGGTCTTAGAATTCCTACATATAAACCAAACCCTAATATACCAAACCTAAATTTCATAATTAAGAACAATTTACACAAAAATTAGGCAGAAAAGATAAGAACCGAAAAAGAATAAAATAAAATAAAAAATACAAGTAAAAATAAGTAAATAAATAATTCAAAAAAAATAATAAAAAATAAGATCACACTGGCTAAACTCACCAAGTTGCAGGCTTGCTGACAGAAAAAAGTTAAGAAAATTTCAAAATTATCTTCATTCTGTTTCTTCTATACAGTTCTGGAGAGATTGGGTTACCTTAAGCAAGCAGTAACAGACAGTAGTGTGATGGAGGGGGAATCACCTCCAAGCCATGTGTCCAGTTAGCAAGGGAATGACAGAGAACAATAAAAAAAAAAAACAAAAAAAAAACATGGCCGGTCTTAGAATTCCTACATATAACCAAAACCCTAATATACCAAACCTAAATTTCATAATTAAGAACAATTTACACAAAAATTAGGCAGAAAAGATAAGAACCGAAAAAGAATAAAATAAAATAAAAAATACAAGTAAAAATAAGTAAATAAATAATTCAAAAATAATAAAATAAGATCACACTGGCTAAACTCACCAAGTTGCAGGCTTGCTGACAGAAAAAAAGTTAAGAAAATTTCAAAAATTATCTTCATTCTGTTTCTTCTATACAGTTCTGGAGAGATTAAGTTACCTTAAGCAAGCAGTAACAGACAGTAGTGTGATGGAGGGGGGGAATCACCTCCAAGCCATGTGTCCAGTTAGCAAGGGAATGACAGAGAACAATAAAAAAAAAAACAAAAAAAAACATGGCCGGTCTTAGAATTCCTACATATAACCAAACCCTAATATACCAAACCTAAATTTCATAATTAAGAACAATTTACACAAAAATTAGGCAGAAAAGATAAGAACCGAAAAAGAATAAAATAAAATAAAAAATACAAGTAAAAATAAGTAAATAAATAATTCAAAAAAAATACAAAATAAGATCACACTGGCTAAACTCACCAAGTTGCAGGCTTGCTGACAGAAAAAAGTTAAGAAAATTTCAAAAAATTATCTTCATTCTGTTTCTTCTATACAGTTCTGGAGAGATTAAGTTACCTTAAGCAAGCAGTAACAGACAGTAGGGTGATGGGGAGTGGGGGAATCACCTCCAAGCCATGTGTCCAGTTAGCAAGGGAATGACAGAGAACAATAAAAAAAAAAAAACAAAAAAAAAAACATGGCCGGTCTTAGAATTCCTACATATAACCAAAACCCTAATATACCAAACCTAAATTTCATAATTAAGAACAATTTACACAAAAATTAGGCAGAAAAGATAAGAACCGAAAAAGAATAAAATAAATAAAAAATACAAGTAAAAATAAGTAAATAAATAATTCAAAAAATAATAAAAAATAAGATCACACTGGCTAAACTCACCAGTTGCAGGCTTGCTGACAGAAAAAGTTAAGAAAATTTCAAAAATTATCTTCATTCTGTTTCTTCTATACAGTTCTGGAGAGTTCTGGAGAGATTAAGTTACCTTAAGCAAGCAGTAACAGACAGTAGTGTGATGGAGGGGGGAATCACCCTCCAAGCCATGTGTCCAGTTAGCAAGGGAATGACAGAGAACAATAAAAAAAAAACAAAAAAAAACATGGCCGGTCTTAGAATTCCTACATATAACCAAAACCCTAATATACCAAACCTAAATTTCATAATTTAAGAACAATTTACACAAAATTAGGCAGAAAAGATAAGAACCGAAAAGAATAAAATAAAATAAAAAATAAGTAAAAATAAGTAAATAAATAATTCAAAAAATAATAAAAAATAAGATCACACTGGCTAAACTCACCAAGTTGCAGGCTTGCTGACAGAAAAAGTTAAGAAAATTTCAAAAATTATCTTCATTCTGTTTCTTCTATACAGTTCTGGAGAGTTCTGGAGAGATTAAGTTACCTTAAGCAAGCAGTAACAGACAGTAGTGTGATGGAGGGGGGAATCACCTCCAAGCCATGTGTCCAGTTAGCAAGGGAATGACAGAGAACAATAAAAACAAAAAAAAAACATGGCCGGTCTTAGAATTCCTACATATAACCAAAACCCTAATATACCAAACCTAAATTTCATAATTAAGAACAATTTACAATAAAAATTAGCAGAAAAGATAAGAACCGAAAAAGAATAAAATAAAATAAAAATACAAGTAAAAATAAGTAAATAAATAATTCAAAAAATAATAAAAAATAAGATCACACTGGCTAAACTCACCAAGTTGCAGGCTTGTTGACAGAAAAAAAGTTAAGAAAATTTCAAAATTATCTTCATTCTGTTTCTTCTATACAGTTCTGGAGAGATTGCTACCTTAAGCAAGCAGTAACAGACAGTAGTGTGATGGAGGGGGAATCACCTCCAAGCCATGTGTCCAGTTAGCAAGGGAATGACAGAGAACAATAAAAAAACAAAAAAAAAACATGGCTTATCTTAGGAATTCTACATATAACCAAAACCCTAATATACCAAACCTAAATTTCATAATTAAGAACAATTTACACAAAAATTAGGCAGAAAAGATAAGAACCGAAAAAGAATAAAATAAAATAAAAAATACAAGTAAAAATAAGTAAATAAATAATTCAAAAATAATAAAAAATAAGATCACACTGGCTAAACTCACCAAGCTGCAGGCTTGCTGACAGAAAAAGTTAAGAAAATTTCAAAAATTATCTTCATTCTGTTTCTTCTATACAGTTCTGGAGAGATTAAGTTACTCAAGCAAGCAGTAACAGACAGTAGTGTGATGGAGGGGGAATCACCTCCAAGCCATGTGTCCAGTTAGCAAGGGAATGACAGAGAACAATAAAAAAAAAAAACAAAAAAAAACATGGCCGGTCTTAGAATTCCTACATATAACCAAAACCCTAATATACCAAACCTAAATTTCATAATTAAGAACAATTTACACAAAAATTAGGCAGAAAAGATAAGAACCGAAAAAGAATAAAATAAAATAAAAAAAAATACAAGTAAAAATAAGTAAATAAAATAATTCAAAAAATAATAAAAATAAGATCACACTGGCTAAACTCACCAAGTTGCAGGCTTGCTGACAGAAAAAGTTAAGAAAATTTCTCAAATTATCTTCATTCTGTTTCTATACAGTTCTGGAGAGTTCTGGAGAGATTAAGTTACCTTAAGCAAGCAGTAACAGATACAGTAGTGAGATGGAGGGGGGAACTGCCCCCCAAGCCATGTGTCCAGTTAGCAAGGGAATGACAGAGAACAATAAAAAAAAAAAAAACAAAAAAAAACATGGCCGGTCTTAGAATTCCTACATATAACCAAAACCCTAATATACCAAACCTAAATTTCATAATTAAGAACAATTTACACAAAAATTAGGCAGAAAAGATAAGAACCGAAAAAGAATAAAATAAAATAAAAAATACAAGTAAAAATAAGTAAATAAATAATTCAAAAATAATAAAAAATAAGATCACAATTGGCTAAACTCACCAAGCTGCAGGCTTGCTGACAGAAAAAAGTTAAGAAAATTTCAAAAATTATCTTCATTCTGTTTCTTCTATACAGTTCTGGAGAGTTCTGGAGAGATTAAGTTACCTTAAGCAAGCAGTAACAGACAGTAGTGTGATGGAGGGGGGGGAATCACCTCCAAGCCATGTGTCCAGTTAGCAAGGGAATGACAGAGAACAATAAAAAAAAAAACAAAAAAAAACATGGCCGGTCTTAGAATTCTACATATAACCAAAACCCTAATATACCAAACCTAAATTTCATAATTAAGAACAATTTACACAAAAATTAGGCAGAAAAGATAAGAACCGAAAAAGAAATAAAATAAAATAAAAAATACAAGTAAAATAAGTAAATAAATAATTCAAAAAATAATAAAAAATAAGATCACACTGGCTAAACTCACCAAGTTGCAGGTTTAAGCATGGACAGAAAAAAAGTTAAGAAAATTTCAAAAATTATTCTCATTCTGTTTCTTCTATACAGTTCTGGAGAGTTCTGGAGAGATTGCTATGGCTAAGCAGTAACAGACAGTAGTGTGATGGAGGGGGGAATCACCTCCAAGCCATGTGTCCAGTTAGCAAGGGAATGACAGAGAACAATAAAAAAAAACATTGGCCGGTCTTAGAATTCCTACATATAACCAAAACCCTAATATACCAAACCTAAATTTCATAATTAAGAACAATTTACACAAAAATTAGGCAGAAAAGATAAGAACCGAAAAAGAATAAAATAAAATAAAATACAAGTAAAAATAAGTAAATAAATAATTCAAAAATAATAAAAAATAAGATCACACTGGCTAAACTTCACCAAGTTGCAGGCTTGCTGACAGAAAAAAGTTAAGAAAATTTCAAAAATTATCTTCATTCTGTTTCTTCTATACAGTTCTGGAGAGTTCTGGAGAGATTAAGTTACCTTACAAATAGTAACAGACAGTAGTGTGATGGAGGGGGGAATCACCTCCTCAAGCCATGTGTCCAGTTAGCAAGGGAATGACAGAGAACAATAAAAAAAAAAAACATGGCCGGTCTTAGAATTCCTACATATAACCAAAACCCCTAATATACCAAACCTAAATTTCATAATTAAGAACAATTTACACAAAAATTATTAGGCAGAAAAGATAAGAACCGAAAAAGAATAAAATAAAATAAAAAATACAAGTAAAAATAAGTAAACAAATAATTCAAAAAATAATAAAAAATAAGATCACACTGGCTAAACTCACCGGTTGCAGGCTTGCTGACAGAAAAAAAGTTAAGAAAATTTCAAAAATTATCTTCATTCTGTTTCTTCTATACAGTTCTGGAGAGTTCTGGAGAGATTAAGTTACCTTAAGCAAGAAAATAGACAGTAGTGTGATGGAGGGGGGAATCACCTCCAAGCCATGTGTCCAGTTAGCAAGGGAATGACAGAACAATAAAAAACAAAAAAAAACATGGCCGGTCTTAGAATTCCTATATAACCAAAACCCTAATATACCAAACCTAAATTTATAATTAAGAACAATTTACACAAAATTAGGCAGAAAAGATAAGAACCGAAAAAGAATAAAATAAAATAAAAAATACAAGTAAAAATAAGTAAATAAATAATTCAAAAATAATAAAAAATAAGATCACACTGGCTAAACTCACCAAGTTGCAGGCTTGCTGACAGAAAAAGTTAAGAAAATTTCAAAATTATCTTCATTCTGTTTCTTCTATACAGTTCTGGAGAGATTAAGTTACCTTAAGCAAGCAGTAACAGACAGTAGTGTGATGGAGGGGGGAATCACCTCAAGCCATGTGTCCAGTTAGCAAGGGAATGACAGAGAACAATAAAAAAAAAAAAAACAAAAAAAAACATGGCCGGTCTTAGAATTCCTACATATAACCAAAACCCTAATATACCAAACCTAAATTTCATAATTAAGAACAATTTACACAAAAATTAGGCAGAAAAGATAAGAACCGAAAAAGAATAAAATAAAATAAAAAATACAAGTAAAAATAAGTAAATAAATAATTCAAAAAATAATAAAAAATAAGATCACACTGGCTAAACTCACCAAGTTGCAGGCTTGCTGACAGAAAAAAGTTAAGAAAATTTCAAAAATTATCTTCATTCTGTTTCTTCTATACAGTTCTGGAGAGTTCTGGAGATTAAGTTACCTTAAGCAAGCAGTAACAGACAGTAGTGTGATGGAGGGGGGAATCACCTCCAAGCCATGTGTCCAGTTAGCAAGGGAATGACAGAGAACAAATAAAAAAAAAACAAAAAAAAAACAGTACGGGTCTTAGAATTCCTACATATAACCAAAACCCTAATATACCAAAACTCAAATTTCATAATTAAGAACAATTTACACAAAAATTAGGCAGAAAAGATAAGAACCAAAATAAAATAAAATAAAAATACAAGTAAAAATAAGTAAATAAATAATTCAAAAAAATAATAAAAAATAAGATCACACTGGCTAAACTCACCAAGCTGCAGGCTTGCTGACAGAAAAAAGTTAAGAAAATTTCAAAATTATCTTCATTCTGTTTCTTCTATACAGTTCTGGAGAGTTCTGGAGAGATTAAGTTACCTTAAGCAAGCAGTAACAGACAGTAGTGTGATGGAGGGGGGAATCACCTCCAAGCCATGTGTCCAGTTAGCAGTAAGGGAATGACAGAGAACAATAAAAAAAAAAAAAAAAAAAACATGGCCGGTCTTAGAATTCTACATATAACCAAAACCCTAATATACCAAACCTAAATTTCATAATTAAGAACAATTTACACAAAAATTAGGCAGAAAAGATAAGAACCGAAAAAGAATAAAATAAAATAAAAAATACAAGTAAAATAAGTAAATAAATAATTCAAAAAAATAATAAAAAAAATAAGATCACACTGGCTAAACTCACCAAGGTTGCAGGCTTGCTGACAGAAAAAAGTTAAGCAAAAATTTCAAAAATTATCTTCATTCTGTTTCTTCTATACAGTTCTTGGAGAGTTCTGGAGATTAAGTTACCTTAAGCAGGCAGTAACAGACAGTAGTGTGATGGAGGGGGGAATCACCTCCAAGCCATGTGTCCAGTTAGCAAGGGAATGACAGAGAACAAATAAAAAAAAAAAAAACAAAAAAAAAAAACATGGCCGGTCTTAGAATTCCTACATATAACCAAAACCCTAATATACCAAACCTAAATTTCATAATTAAGAACAATTTACACAAAAATTAGGCAGAAAAGATAAGAACCCCAAAAGAATAAAATAAAATAAAAAATACAAGTAAAAAATAAGTAAATAAATAATTCAAAAAATAATAAAAAATAAGATCACACTGGCTAACTCACCAAGTTGCAGGCTTGCTGACAGAAAAAAAGTTAAGAAAATTTCAAAAATTATCTTCATTCTGTTTCTTCTATACAGTTCTGGAGAGTTCTGGAGAGATTAAGTTACCTTAAGCAAGCAGTAACAGACAGTAGTGTGATGGAGGGGGGAATCACCTCCAAGCCATGTGTCCAGTTAGCAAGGGAATGACAGAGAACAATAAAAAAAAAAACAAAAAAAAAAACATGGCCGGTCTTAGAATTCTACATATAACCAAAACCCTAATATACCAAACCTAAATTTCATAATTAAGAACAATTTACACAAAAATTAGGCAGAAAAGATAAGAACCGAAAAAGAATAAAATAAAATAAAAAATACAAGTAAAAATAAGTAAATAAATAATTCAAAAATAATAAAAAATAAGATCACACTACAAACTCACCAAGTTGCAGGCTTGCTGACAGAAAAAAGTTAAGAAAATTTCAAAAATTATCTTCATTCTGTTTCTTCTATACAGTTCTGGAGAGATTAAGTTACCTTAAGCAAGCAGTAACAGACAGTAGTGTGATGGAGGGGGGAATCACCTCCAAGCCATGTGTCCAGTTAGCAAGGGAATGACAGAGAACAATAAAAAAACAAAAAAAAAAACAAAACATGGCCGGTCTTAGAATTCCTACATATAACCAAAACCCTAATATACCAAACCTAAATTTCATAATTAAGAACAATTTACACAAAAATTAGGCAGAAAAGATAAGAACCGAAAAAGAATAAAATAAAATAAAATACAAGTAAAAATATAAATAAATAATTCAAAAAATAATAAAAAATAAGATCACACTGGCTAAACTCACCAAGTTGCAGGCTTGCTGACAGAAAAAAGTTAAGAAAATTTCAAAATTATCTTCATTCTGTTTCTTCTATACAGTTCTGAGAGTTCTGGAGAGATTAAGTTACCTTAAGCAAGCAGTAACAGACAGTAGTGATGGAGGGGGGGAATCACCTCCAAGCCATGTGTCCAGTTAGCAAGGGAATGACAGAGAACAATAAAAAAAAAAAAAAAAAAAAAAAAAACATGGCCGGTCTTAGAATTCCTACATATAACCAAAACCCTAATATACCAAACCTAAATTTCATAATTAAGAACAATTTACACAAAAATTAGGCAGAAAAGATAAGAACCGAAAAAGAATAAAATAAAATAAAAAATACAAGTAAAAATAAGTAAATAAATAATTCAAAAATAATAAAAAATAAGATCACACTGGCTAAACTCACCAAGTTGCAGGCTTGCTGACAGAAAAAAGTTAAGAAAATTTCAAAATTATCTTCATTCTGTTTCTTCTATACAGTTCTGGAGAGATTAAGTTACCTTAAGCAAGCAGTAACAGACAGTAGTGATGGAGGGGGAATCACCCAAGCCATGTGTCCAGTTAGCAAGGGAATGACAGAGAACAATAAAAAAAAAAAAAAAAAAAAACATGGCCGGTCTTAGAATTCCTACATATAACCAAAACCCTAATATACCAAACTCAAATTTCATAATTAAGAACAATTTACACAAAAATTAGGCAGAAAAAAAGATAAGAACCGAAAAAGAATAAAATAAAATAAAAATACAAGTAAAAATAAGTAAATAAATAATTCAAAAATAATAAAAATAAGATCACACTGGCTAACTCACCAAGTTGCAGGCTTGCTGACAGAAAAAAGTTAAGAAAATTTCAAAAATTATCTTCATTCTGTTTCTTCTATACAGTTCTGGAGAGATTAAGTTACCTTAAGCAAGCAGTAACAGACAGTAGTGTGATGGAGGGGGGGAATCACCTCCAAGCCATGTGTCCAGTTAGCAAGGGAATGACAGAGAACAATAAAAAAAAAAAAAAAAAAAAAACATGGCCGGTCTTAGAATTCCTACATATAACCAAAACCCTAATATACCAAAACCTAAATTTCATAATTAAGAACAATTTACACAAAAATTAGGCAGAAAAGATAAGAACCGAAAAAGAATAAAATAAAATAAAAAAAATACAAGTAAAAATAAGTAAATAAATAATTCAAAAAATAATAAAAAATAAGATCACACTGGCTAAACTCACCAAGTTGCAGGCTTGCTGACAGAAAAAAGTTAAGAAAATTTCAAAAATTATCTTCATTCTGTTTCTTCTATACAGTTCTGGAGAGTTCTGGAGAGATTAAGTTACCTTAAGCAAGCAGTAACAGACAGTAGTGTGATGGAGGGGGGAATCACCTCCAAGCCATGTGTCCAGTAGCAAGGGAATGACAGAGAACAATAAAAAAAAAAAACAAAAAAAAACATGGCCGGTCTTAGAATTCCTACATATAACCAAAACCCTAATATACCAAACCTAAATTTCATAATTAAGAACAATTTACACAAAAATTAGGCAGAAAAGATAAGAACCGAAAAGAATAAAATAAAATAAAAATACAAGTAAAAATAAGTAAATAAATAATTCAAAAATAATAAAAAATAAGATCACACTGGCTAAACTCACCAAGTTGCAGGCTTGCTGACAGAAAAAAGTTAAGAAAATTTCAAAAATTATCTTCATTCTGTTTCTTCTATACAGTCTTTGGAGAGTTCTGGAGAGATTAAGTTACCTTAAGCAAGCAGTAACAGACAGTAGTGTGATGGAGGGGGGAATCACCTCCAAGCCATGTGTCCAGTTAGCAAGGGAATGACAGAGAACAATAAAAACAAAAAAAAAACATGGCCGGTCTTAGAATTCCTACATATAACCAAAACCCTAATATACCAAACCTAAATTTCATAATTAAGAACAATTTACACAAAAATTAGGCAGAAAAGATAAGAACCGAAAAAGAATAAAATAAAATAAAAAAATACAAGTAAAAATAAGTAAATAAATAATTCAAAAAATAATAAAAATAAGATCACACTGGCTAAACTCACCAAGTTGCAGGCTTGCTGACAGAAAAAAAGTTAAGAAAATTTCAAAATTATCTTCATTCTGTTTCTTCTATACAGCTCCAGAGAGATTAAGTTACCTTAAGCAAGCAGTAACAGACAGTAGTGTGGATGGAGGGGGGAATCACCTCCAAGCCATGTGTCCAGTTAGCAAGGGAATGACAGAGAACAATAAAAAAAAAAAAAAACAAAAAAAAAAACATGGCCGGTCTTAGAATTCCACATATAACCAAAACCCTAATATACCAAACCTAAATTTCATAATTAAGAACAATTTACACAAAAATTAGGCAGAAAAGATAAGAACCGAAAAAGAATAAAATAAAATAAAAAATACAAGTAAAAATAAGTAAATAAATAATTCAAAAAATAATAAAAATAAGATCAAGAATAATAAACTCACAAGTTGCAGGCTTGCTGACAGAAAGTTAAGAAAATTTCAAAATTATCTTCATTCTGTTTCTTCTATACAGTTCTGGAGAGTTCTGGGGAGATTGGGTTACCTTAAGCAAGCAGTAACAGACAGTAGTGTGATGGAGGGGGGAATCACCTCCAAGCCATGTGTCCAGTTAGCAAGGGAATGACAGAGAACAATAAAAAAAAAAAAAAAAAAAAAAAAAACATGGCCGGTCTTAGAATTCCTACATATAACCAACCCTAATATACCAAACCTAAATTTCATAATTAAGAACAATTTACACAAAAATTAGGCAGAAAAGATAAGAACCGAAAAAAGAATAAAATAAAATAAAAAATACAAGTAAAAATAAGTAAATAAATAATTCAAAAAAATAATAAAAATAAGATCACACTGGCTAAACTCACCAAGTTGCAGGCTTGCTGACAGAAAAAAGTTAAGAAAATTTCAAAATTATCTTCATTCTGTTTCTTCTATACAGTTCTGGAGAGATTAAGTTGCCTTAAGCAAGCAGTAACAGACAGTAGTGGTGATGGAGGGGGGAATCACCTCCAAGCCATGTGTCCAGTTAGCAAGGGAATGACAGAGAACAATAAAAAAAAAAAAAACAAAAAAAAACATGGCCGGTCTTAGAATTCCTACATATAACCAAACCCTAATATACCAAACCTAAATTTCATAATTAAGAACAATTTACACAAAAATTAGGCAGAAAAGATAAACCGAAAAAGAATAAAATAAAATAAAATACAAGTAAAAATAAGTAAATAAATAATTCAAAAATAATAAAAAATAAGATCACACTGGCTAAACTCACCAAGTTGCAGGCTTGCTGACAGAAAAAAAGTTAAGAAAATTTCAAAATTATCTTCATTCTGTTTCTTCTATACAGTTCTGGAGAGATTAAGTTACTCTAAGCAAGCAGTAACAGACAGTAGTGTGATGGAGGGGGGGAATCACCTCCAAGCCATGTGTCCAGTTAGCAAGGGAATGACAGAGAACAATAAAAAAAACAAAAAAAAAAACAAAAAAAAAACATGGCCGGTCTTAGAATTCCTACATATAACCAAAACCCTAATATACCAAACCTAAATTTCATAATTAAGAACAATTTACACAAAAATTAGGCAGAAAAGATAAGAACCGAAAAAGAATAAAATAAAATAAAAAATACAAGTAAAAATAAGTAAATAAATAATTCAAAAAATAATAAAAAATAAGATCACACTGGCTAAACTCACCAAGTTGCAGGCTTGCTGACAGAAAAAAGTTAAGAAAATTTCAAAAATTATCTTCATTCTGTTTCTTCTATACAGTTCTGGAGAGATTAAGTTACCTTAAGCAAGCAGTAACAGACAGTAGTGTGATGGAGGGGGGGAATCACCTCCAAGCCATGTGTCCAGTTAGCAAGGGAATGACAGAGAACAATAAAAAAAAAAAAACATGGCCGGTCTTAGAATTCCTACATATAACCAAAACCCTAATATACCAAACCTAAATTTCATAATTAAGAACAATTTACACAAAAATTAGGCAGAAAAGATAAGAACCGAAAAAGAATAAAATAAAATAAAAAATACAAGTAAAAATAAGTAAATAAATAATTCAAAAAATAATAAAAAATAAGATCACACTGGCTAAACTCACCAAGTTGCAGGCTTGCTGACAGAAAAAAGTTAAGAAAATTTCAAAAATTATCTTCATTCTGTTTCTTCTATACAGTTCTGGAGAGTTCTGGAGAGATTAAGTTACCTTAAGCAAGCAGTAACAGACAGTAGTGTGATGGAGGTGGGGAATCACCTCCAAGCCATGTGTCCAGTTAGCAAGGGAATGACAGAGAACAATAAAAAAAAAAAACAAAAAAAAAAACATGGCCGGTCTTAGAATTCCTACATATAACCAAAACCCTAATATACCAAACCTAAATTTCATAATTAAGAACAATTTACACAAAAATTAGGCAGAAAAGATAAGAACCGAAAAAGAATAAAATAAAATAAAAAATACAAGTAAAAATAAGTAAATAAATAATTCAAAAATAATAAAAAATAAGATCACACTGGCTAAACTCACCAAGTTGCAGGCTTGCTGACAGAAAAAAGTTAAGAAAATTTCAAAAATTATCTTCATTCTGTTTTTTCTATACAGTTCTGGAGAGTTCTGGAGAGATTAAGTTACCTTAAGCAAGCAGTAACAGACAGTAGTGTGATGGAGGGGGGAATCACCTCCAAGCCATGTGTCCAGTTAGCAAGGGAATGACAGAGAACAATAAAATATTTCAGTATATTTCCTTTGAGCAATTAATCCGCGATTTGTTTGGTTTCGGAACTCAATTTCCGCGTAGTAATTGCAGTAAGGAAGTAAAAAGGCCGAAAAATCGGCAATCTACGCGTGAAGTCATTCTGCAGGGAATAACATTTTCGAAACGTGGTTACGGGGTGAGAGAAACACCGACAAGAAGTTCCATATTTTTATGCTCGTTAACAGCAGTAAAGGTAGGTTTCTTCAATAAACAATTACCGATTTGAGTTCAGCATTTGCATTTGCACGGAAATAAGGATGTTTTGGAAAGATTTGAAGGGGTAAAAGGCTTCGGGGAACAAAACAAAAATTTAACTATATTTCTTATTATTCATATATCCCTTTCTTTTCAATATTTCAAAGAATTTTTTAGAAATACGATATTTACAAAAACAGCAATACGACACAAAAAACAATACGATATAAAAAAAACAATACGTTACAATTTCTACGATATTCTTTCTTAGAAAAACTACGTGTTTTGTGTTTTTTCAATGATGCTATTTTCGACGACTTTAACGAAAAAATAACGGAATCATTATTTTAAAACTCCACAACAGTGATAAACTTAAAGGAATGTTAACTTTTTCTTTTCCATTAAATTTGTCTTTTTGACAATTATTTTCGTTAGAACGACTAGTGATGGTAGCGACATTTTTTTTAAATTAGCAACTCATCTGATCAAGAGTACAAGAGAAAAAAAAAGAGAGAAGAAAAGAAAATATTTACAGTTTCCAAGTCACAGAAAATTGAAACAGATCAGATAATTGGAGTAGATAGACTAAACTATCGCCCGGTTCACACTCCACCAACGTCAATTGATCAGGTAAAGAGGCTCATCCCTTGTTTCCTGTTTGGGATGCGATTTCCGGCTTTCTTTTTTGCAATCTTTTCACTCTTTTCTTTGTTTATTTTTATTTTTTTCCCCAATTCTAGTAGATAGACTAAACTATCGCCCGGTTCACACTCCACCCACGTCTATTGAACAGGTGAAGAGGCTCATCCCTTGTTTCCTGTTTAGGATGTGGTTTCCGGCTTTCTCTTTTCCAATCTTTTCACTCTTTTCTTTTTATTTTTTTCTCAATTCTAGTAGATAGAGTGAACAATCGCCCGGTTCACACTCCACCCACGTCTATTGAACAGGTGAAGAGGCTCATCCCTTGTTTCCTGTTTAGGATGTGGTTTCCGGCTTTCTCTTTTCCAATCTTTTCACTCTTTTCTTTTTTTTTATTTTCAATTCTAGTAGATAGACTAAATTATCGACCGGTTCACACTCCACCCACGTCTATTGAACAGGTGAAGAGGCTCATCCCTTGTTTCCTGTTTAGGATGTGGTTTCCGGCTTTCTCTTTTCCAAACTTTTCACACTTTTCTTTTTTTCTTTTTTATTTTTTTTTCTCAATTATAGTAGATAGACTAAACTATCGCCCGGTTCACACTCCACCCACGTCTATTGAACAGATGAAGAGGTTCATTTTATGATTTAAAAAAAAGGAGAAACAGTTATCGTCTTTATATTTCTACCTCTCTCTCTCTCTCTCGTTTTATTTATTTATTTTTAATATAATAATCAAGTGTCAGATGTTTTGTTTCGTTGAGCGGCTGTTTCTTCCATATTTTTGAAGTTTTCTTTTAACCAGCGTCTTTCTCTTTGAATTCCAATCGCGACTCGGTTTACTGTCTCTTGGTAACCCTTTTAAGAGAATGAAAACTTCAACCAGCAACTCAGTGTGTTAATCGTGCCGAGTAGTGAATGGCTACTGCGTTATGAGGGCACGCACGATCCCCAACTAGTGCAAAGAAAAATCTTAGTACTACCTGGATAGATTATTATTATTTTTTTAAGGCATTGACTACCAGAGATTAATTCAGTGAGTATTGAGGGATCTCCATTTTTTCTATGATAATAGACTCGACTTGAGTATACATATACTCCTTCCGTAGTGAGATACGATCAGAACAGTAGAGATCCGTAAGTTACCGAGAGATATCGAAGTTACACAGAGAATACCGCGTCAGTAGTCATAGTAGCTCTGAGATCCACTCAGCCAGGATAGTATTACACGGATATACGACTTCGCTTCAAAGACTTGTATATATATATATTCCTTGGTTCCCTATCAGAGGTCCATGGACCGCTAGGGGTCAATGAAATAATTTCAAGGGGTTTAAAAGATTTTAATTCTAAAACAACCACAAACGTCCCATTGAGAAATACAGAGGAAAATCCTTTTTTTTTCAATAAATAAAAAGATAAATTCTCTTCTGCTTTGGGATTTGTTTTTATTTTTTATACATGTGTTTCATTTATACAGGTTTTAGGCTTTTTTATTCATAGTCTTATTCTCGTAAGCTCAAAAATAAAGCCAGTTTTAGAATGATAGTTTTTGTGTACAATACCTACAACTATAAGAATGTTAACGTAATATTTTTACTAGATGTTTACTTAAAGGAGGGCTGAATAAAGTGTTTTTTGATTTTATATGAGTAATTTTAAAGCTTAATCAGCATAATAACGCCGGGTATTTTAAATGAATATACATTTTTTACAGAAAAAAATCTTTTATTTTTGCTGATTTAATTTATTCCATTGTAGTGGTCCACAGGGGGTCCACAAGTAAATAAGTGACTGGAAAAAGGGGAACGGGAGGTAAAAGGTTGGGAACCATTGCTCTACAGGCATCGGAGTTCTGATTGTTCTGATTGTAAAAGACCGTTACCTAACGTGCCGGGTAACATTAAGTGGACTTTTGAACCCGTGCCTCACTCATGAGAATAATATGAGAATTAAAAATAAAAGCAAAATGTCCAGTATAGCTCTTCCCGTGGATAAACAGAGAGCCCGTCTTTTAGGTGGGAACCTGCCTGAGGTCGAAAAATCTGCTTAAGGAACAAACTCCTACACAATGAATGAATCTCCAAGTCTCCACAACCAGGATAGTTCTAATGATGCCTCTGCAAATTCTCCAGCTAAATCCATCACCGTAGTTTAAGAAAAAGGAAAAATAAAATGGTCTCCAGAGGAGTACAAAGTCGTTATGACTGCATTCCATGAAGCGTTACTCAAACCTCAGAAAATCATCACTTGCCAAACATATGACATTTGGCGAGAAAAGGCTGTACAAACAATTAAAAAAATAAACAGACAAAAATAAACTAACCAATGTAAGAAGGTAAATTATGCAAAATAACCGTTTGACAGAGGCTGAAATGAAAGAAATTATAAGAACTGCAACAAGAATAGACGAATCAACAAAATACAAAAGGTGACCTAAATCGAAAAAAAAAGTGGTAACATCATACAAGCCACAGGTGATAATGAAGAAACCGATAAAGGTGTGAACGTAGTTAGCCACAAGATGGCAATAAAACGAGTTCAAAACCCATTAAACAAAATTGTTTTTCAGAAAACAAGAATAATATACAAGAAGCCAAGAAAGAAATCATGAACCATATAAGTCAGACAAAATATTGAAATGGTGGGACGAGAACAACTCTCAAAATTACAACGAACAAAATTTAACCTCGAAACTATTATGCTCTAAAATGCAGCACTCAAATTAATTCTGGATGAAGAAGACACTCATATAAATCTCAATGAAACAATATATACATCAGCAATAGCAGCAACAAAAAATTTGAACATCAGCGTAAAAAAGCAGTCTCATAGACATGAAAATTTCCTTTTGAAAAGAAAAAACAGAAAAAGAAATCGAACAACTTAGAAGTGAACTATCAGTAATCGATGAATTGACAAGAAGTATAAACGTAAGAGCTAAAAAAGCCAGAAGAGTCGAAAAAATATAACATTAGGAATGAAAATGAAGTCCTATTAACTAAAGAAAAAAAGTAGAGCAAACATACAACTGATGACTCAAAGAATAAGACGCTATGAGAAAAGATCAAGATTCTACAGACAGAACCAGATCTTTCAAACAGATGCAAATAAATGTTCCGGAAAAATAGGTAAACAAAGAATTGAAGTGATAGTCCCTCTTAAAATAAAAGGGGTTATACAGTTCTGGAAGAAAATATGGGCTTGCCCTAAATAACATAACAAAAAAAGCAGACTGGATTGAGCAAGAGATAGAACGAAGAAAAAATAAACCAGAAAAGACATGGGCTGGAATCACAGATGAAGATATTAAATGTGTACTAAAAAAAACACACAACTGGAAATCTCAAGGAATAGATAAAATTCCTACCTTTTGGCTATATTACTTAAATACAGCACACAAAACCTAGCCAAAAAGTTCGAGAAATGGTTAACGATCCCACTAAAATTTCTACATGGATGACCACAGGAAGTATTTTTCTTCTACCCAAAAATACTGACACAAATATTCCGAAAACCTACAGACCACTTACATGTCTTCCCACAACATACAAACTATTGACACCTAGTTTAACAAAACAGACATATTTCTTCTTGGAAAGAAATGGCTTGAACAAAAAGGGTGCAAACGTGGCTGTTACGGATGTAAAGACCAATTACTTATTAATAGAATGATATTGAAAAAACTGCTTCATTGCAAAGAAAAAACTTAGTACTGAATGGATAAATTATCTTAGGGCATTCGATAGTGTACTACATTACTGGATTTTAATGTCTTTATATATGTACAACGTATCACCCGTTATCATCAATTTCATCAAACAATGTACGTCAATATGGAAAATAACACTGTACTTTAATAATATTAATGGAACCTATAAGTCTGGTGAAATAAACATTAATAAAAGAATATTTCAAGATGATTCTTTGTTTCCCTTACTATTTTGCATATTAGTAATAGCATTAACCAGTCAACTTAACAAGACAGAATGTGGTTATGAAATAGCTCAAAAGTAAATAAGCTATCTATTTTACATGGAT
Organism: Ascarosepion bandense; assembly: GCA_037127315.1. Taxonomy (NCBI): domain Eukaryota; kingdom Metazoa; phylum Mollusca; class Cephalopoda; order Sepiida; family Sepiidae; genus Ascarosepion; species Ascarosepion bandense. Next base: position 4,259,558 of record JBBBDQ010000606.1, on the reverse strand, counting down.
GGCTTAAAGTTGTATGCTAGAGATGACAATGAGTTGGAATGTCTTCTGCAAACTGTAAAATACTTCGGTGAAGACATTGGAATAAAATTCAATTTGAATAAATGTGCTAAAGCCACAATTTCACGAGGATCGCTAAAACAAACATCCTCAATTAGCCTAGACCCTACTGTAACAATAAAAGACTTAGGACAAAAAGAAGACTGTAAGTATCTCGGGGTAAATGAGAGTGAAAGAATTCATAAGAAAATTAAAGAAATAGTCCGTAAAGAGTACTACAGAAGGCTACGACTGATATAAAAAACTGAATTGAATTCTCAGAACAGATTTATCGCAATTAATAGCCTTGTCATCCCAATGGTCCAATACAGCTCCAACATCTTGAACTGGACTATAAATGATCTGAGACGAATCGATTCTAACACAAGAAAGCTTCTTTCTAAGCATAAGATGCATCGTCCATAGACTGATGTAGATCGTCTATGCATACTCCGTGAAGAAGTTTGAAGTCTTATTTAGCTAAAATTGTCATACAAGACAACAACTATTGGCATACTAACATACATAGAAACAATAAAGGACTGGATGATACAATTAGTCGAACAACATGAAAACAGAAAGAAAAAATATTAAATAATAAAAGAAGGCAATAAATACAAACAAGATGTTAATTTAGTAAGAACGATAATGAGCTTGAAGGTCTTCTGCAAACTGTAAAATGCTTCAGTGAAGACAATGGAATTAAATTCAATTTGAATAAATGTGCTAAAGCTACAGTTTTACGAGGATCGCTACAACAAAAATCTTCAATTAGCTTAGACCCTACTGTAACAATAAAAGATTTAGAGCCAGAAGAAGCTTTTAAATACCTAAGTGTAAATGAGAGGGAAACATTCACCATAAAAAATGAAAAAAATAATGAGTAAAGAGTACTATAGAAGGCTACGACTGATATTAAAAACTGAATTGAATTCTCGGAACAGAATCATGGCCATTAATAGCCTTGCAATCCCAGTTGTCTAATATAGTTTCAACATCTTAAACTGGACCCTAAACGGCATCAGGCGAATAGATTCTAAAACAAGGAAGCTTCTTTCTAAGCATAAGATGCATCATCCAAAGGCTGATGTAGACCGTCTATACATACCCCGTAAAGAAGGTGGAAAAGGTCTTATTCAGCTAGAAAAGTCATACAAGACAACAACTATTGGCTTACTAACATACATAGAAACAACAAAGGATTGGATGATACAATTAGTAAGGCAACATGAAGAAAGAAAGAAAAAATATTCAATAATAAAAGAAGGCAGTAAATACAAAAAAGATTTACAGTTAGTAGATTCTGTAGAAAAGCAAAACAGAAGCCAAGAACCAACTATTGTGGCAAAACATATGAAAATGAAAACCAAAGATAAAGCTCTTGAACAGATGAAACAATGATGGCAAGACAAACCTCTGCATGGCCAATATTCAAAACATTCTAATAAATCCAATGTTGATAAAGTTAATACTCATCGATGGTTACGTGCATCTGGATTAAAATCTCAAACTGATGGCTTTATTCATTCAAGACAAGACGAGAGACTTTCAACCAGGAACTTTCAGGAAAACAATAGACCATCTAATCTCAGAATATTCTGTACTGACCTCAAATGAATATAAAAATCGTCACGATAGAGTAGGACAATATTTACACTGGACAATGTGCAAACCCTATGGAAAATATGTAAACAAATACTGGTATGATCATCACCCAGCACCAGTTACAGAAATAGAAGATGTCACCATTCTATGGGATTACACCATCTACACAGACAGAAAAATTGAAGCAAATAGATCGGACATTATTGTTACCCCCCACGCCCCCCGCCAAAAAAAAAAATCAAATAATTGATATGGCTTGTCCAGCGGATTGTAACATAGTAACCAAGGAATGTCAATATAAATTTATATAAAGACCTGGAAATTGAAATAAAAAAAATGTGGAAATTGAAAACAAGAGTTGTGCCAGTGATAGTAGGTGCACTTGGAATGATAAAAAATGGAACAAAACAACACATTGAAAGAATCCTTGGAAACCCCAGCTTAAGAGATATACAAAAAATTGTCTTGTTAAGTACAGCCCACACACTAAGGAGAACTTTGTCTATGTAATGCTGGTAATTTTAGGGGAGATAGTAAAAATATGAAATCGAGCAATAACAACACACCACGACCTGACTTATGTTTTTCTGCAGACTTGGTAGGTAGTGCGACCATAGCAGAAATTGATTTATAATGAAAATGACATCATAATATTAATAATAATAATAGGAATTTATAAATTTTAAATTTATTAAAGGAATTCGAAAAACTGTCAAAATATAAAAACCTAGAAATTGAAATAGAAAAAATGTGGAAATTGAAAACAAGAATCGTGCCAGTGATAATAGGTGCACTTGAAATGATAAAAAATGGAATAAAACAACACATTGAAAGAATCCCTAGAAACCCCAGATTAAGAGATATACAAAAAAGTGTCTTGTTAAGTACAGCCCACGCACTAAGGAGAACTTTGTCTATGTAACGCTAGGGATGATAGGGGAGATAGAAAAAACATGAAATGGAACCATAACGACACACCACGACCTGCCTTACGTCTTTCCGCAGATTTCGTAGGTAGTGCGACTATAGCAGAAATCGAAATATGATGAAAAATGGCATCAAAATAATAATAATAATAATAATAATAATAATAATAATAAAAATAATAGCAGGGAATTAATATACAACTCCGAATGATAGAATAAAGACATTAACCGTAATGGAAAATATGCAACGTTTTCGGAAATGTTTTATTCTTGCTGTACAGGACCAATGTTTGCTAACTCGAATTTACCACGCACACATACTGAAAAATTGTCATGAATCGAAAGATGATCGCGAAAGCGTGTATCACGCCTGGCACTTAACTGACAGGCGGAAAGAAAAATCGTATTCTTTCATCGTGGAATTTTCTTTTCAGAAATTCAAGCATAAAACGATTAAACCTTTATCGTCAGGAGTATTGAGGGGACAATGTTGTTGTTTGACGACCGTTTATTCGATGGCATTAAAATGAATCGAGAATCGAACCTAATTTGGACAGGATCAAAATTCCTTATATACTACAGTCATATTTAACCCATTGCAACCAAAGGTCATGTTTGTTTGTGACTGATTCTGTGATAAATATCAAGAAACAATTGGCTATTTTGTATCAGGTTACATGGTGCTAGCACCTACTGAATATAAATTTTGGCATGGCAGACTGGGCCAATAACTGCACTGTAAAATATGCAACATTTACGGGAAGGAAAAGGCAAGAGACCGGCATGAATATTAAACGACCCGGTTACAGAGATTGGACCCGAAACTATTTTATGGCACTTTACGACACACACAGAGAGAACAATCAAATCAAATCGCCCAGAAATCTTGATCAAAGATCAGAATAACAGAATGTTCCTTCGTATTCTGCATCTTAAAATCTATCAAAATATAAGGATCTTGAAATGGAAATTACCTAAAGTTGGCACATGAAGACTGCTGGGGCGCTCTCCACCTTTTCCATGGAAATGGACTATTCGAATCACTATATAAAATAGTAGTGATTATACTTCGAGGAAGGAAGTCGAGTAAGGAAGTCGAGTGAGCGAGTCAGTCGGGTATTTCCGGTATTGCACCGGAAGTGTTCTACTAGTCAATCTATCACGTCTCTACGGCGATGCTGTATACTAATTACCTTGTTCTGTATTCTACTAATCCTCACCTCTTGTAAATACTTCTCTTTCCTGTCAATACACCTACTTTTATACTATTACGTTGTTTTGTATTATTTCACATCATTCTGTTACCCGACGTAACAAAGACAATAATAATCCCAGTTGGTGGTGGATCCCTCGGATTGATTGGAAAAGGTTCCGATAGACCAACTGAAAAGATTCATGGTAGCCCACGCCTTAAAGAAATGCAAATGATAGTACTCACAAGTAGAGCTCACATACTCTGAGGAATTTTATCTGTGTTAAATAGGTGAAATGTTAGGTTGTATTTTAGTTTTAGTTTTTCTGACCTTAATTATCTGTTTGAGATACTGAAAGAAAATTTCTGTACACCAAACATACTACTACTACTACTAATAATAATAATAATAATAACAATAAAATAAGTCAACTTCAATCAAAAGTATAAGGTCATTGTGATCTCTATGACTTTGTCAATGGCTTCATCATATGTAAAATACCTGAGCTTCGCACAGTTTTGAATTCATATACAGTACTGTGCAAAAGTATTAGGACAAGAACTATTTTATCTTTTATGAGGCATCAAAATAAAGTTTAGAATTACCCCTGTCTTAATACTACCGGTAGTGTGCAAAAGTATTAGAACAGGGGTGATTTCAAATACAGGGTGAAAAGCCAAGTAAATTGCTAATAAATATTGATTATTTAAAACTAGGTGTAAAAGAAATGTATTAAAAAGAAGTTATATTACATTTTTCCTATTTTCTATTAAACAAGTTATTTTGAAACTACTCATTATTCTATTATTCTTGGATATGACTGACTTTTTTCTTATTCCCCCCCATTTCGAATTGATAAATCTAATGTTACTTCGCAAGGACACACTTTGGGAACAAATAAAAGCTGCTTGGCAGGAGATACCATTACATACATTGAAGAGGCTTGTGATGTCAATGCCTGACTGAATGAAGGTTGTGATCAAAGCAAGAGGCTATTATACTAAATATTAGATTTATTTTGTAGCAAGTAGTTTTTTCTTGTTAAAGCATTTGTTGAGTAAATCAAATAAAATTACTTTAATTCACTTGTTTATTTTCTGTCAGTATGCCTAATAAAATATGAAATAGTTTTTGTCTTAATACTTTTACACAGTACTGTATGTCTGCTCCGTAAACTGGTTGCTAACCATGCCTAGAGAGACCAGCGCTCTACACTATCATATCTAGATTTAAGTTTATTTGGAGATAGGGTAGAGAAACTAATTATTAGGTGGTCCGTATTTTCTTCAAAGTTTTTGACAAGTTTACAATCTGAATATGTCCCATTCATTAAACTATGTAACTGGCGGCGTTCTGTTGGCACCTTTTGTGTGACTTCAGTGAATGCTGGTTCATTAAATTAAAACATTGTTCATTCATTTCTGGTTCTATCAATGAAATATGTGACTATATGCCTGTTAGAAACTCATGAAAACGTTTTGATCATGAAATCTCTGTGTTTCCCTCTTCTTTTTTTAAAAATAATTTCACCCCAATCAAGGCGGGATCGCCACTACTGCGCAGGTAGTTACAAGGAGAAAAATAACTGAGTAATGGGGGTATTAAAGAAAGGATAAAAGGTGGCAGGAATCCAGGGTGATAGAATAGGACGATTGACGTTGCATTTAAATTTTTGAAAGTTGTACAGGGAAGCAAGTAATGGGAGTGCGTTTCACAGGCGGGAAGTGCGAGAAAAGAAACTGTTAGAGTTGAAGTGCTGTTACATTTAAACGGTAAAAAAGGGGTGGAATCTGGATACCAATCCAACAGTACACTTAAATTCACGTGGTCAAGGTTCTAGGGGAAAAAATTGTTTGTGCAGTTTCCACGAAAAATTTGTATTATTATGTCATTTTTCATCATATTTCGATTTCTGCTATGGTCGCACTACCTATCAAGTCTGCGAGAAGACCTAAGGCAGGTCGTGGTGTGATGTTATAGCTCCATTTCATGTTTTTTCTATCTCCCCTATCATCCCTAGCGTTACATAGACAAATTTCTCCTTAGTGTGTGGGCTGTACTTAACAAGACAATCTTTTGTATATCTCTTAAGCTGGGGTTTTCAGGGATTCTTTCAATGTGTTGTTTTGTTCCTTTTTTTATTCCAAATGCGCCTACTATCACTGGCACAACTCTTGTTTTCAATTTCCACATTTTTTTCTATTTCAATTTCCAGGTCTTTATACAGGATGTCTATAAAGTTCGTAGGCACCTGAAGATGGTATAACTTTATTTGTATTTGTGATAGTAATAATTTGTAAAAAGTATTAGAAAGAACTAAATCTATATTTTTAAGATCTATCTATCTATCTATCTATCTATCTATCTATCTATCTATCTATATATCTATCTAACAGTCTAAACGTATCTATCTATCTATCCTAGTCTGTTCATTATCTATCTATCTATCTATCTATCTATCTATCTATCTATCTATCTATCTATCTATCTATCCTAGTCTGTTCATTATCTATCTATCTATCTATCTATCTATCTATCTATCTATCTATCTATCTATCTAGTCTGTTCATTATCTATCTATCTATCTATCTATCTATCTATCTATCTATCTATCTATCTATCCTAGTTCTTATTCTATCTATCTATCTATCTATCTATCTATCTATCTATCTATCTATCTATCTATCTATCTATCTCAGTCTGTTATCTATCTATCTATCTATCTATCTATCTATCTATCTATCTATCTATCTATCTATCCTAGTCTGTTCATTATCTATCTATCTATCTATCTATCTATCTATCTATCTATCTATCTATCTATCTATCTATTGCAATCAATTTTTCACACTCATATATATATACATACATACGTATATATATGTATATGATAAGATAAAGCAAATATCAGAACCATTTTTCAGAAAATATAAGAAACTTTTATTATTGCATCATAATAGAATTTTAAATACATATGAGAAAACAATAAACAACATCCTAAAACATTAACGATTACAATAACAATAATTGCAATTGACAAAAACTTACCGAGTGTCCATTAACCAATAAATGTCTATCTGACTCTTTTGTGTATATATGCTTTATTATCACCATAGAAAATCTCTCAAAAATAAAATATTATATCGGTCGTACCAAGAATACTTTTAAAACCCGCGGTTTTTTTTTCACACCGTATCTTTTAATAATAAAACTTACCGCAATGGCACATCTGGTAAATTTTTACATCAGCCATGTTTTCTCTGTTTACAAAAAAAAAAAAACTATAAATTATCAAATGTCCAAAATCAAATGTTCTCAATAAACGTAACATAATGTATATAACGATTCCTAACAGAAAATATGTTTCACTGCGTGACAAGATGCACATAAGATAGTACTAAAGTTTTACTGTGTTGCAGTAAAACGTTATTATAAACTTATCAGAAAAATATTAACACATACATACACACACACACACATACACACAAACACACACACACACGCACAAACACACTCTCTCTCACACACACAGATATATATGCGTCAAATTATAATTTAAACATGTTCTATTAAATATTACAGATTGTGTTTTCTTCTATGTGCCCTGTTTTTCCAGGACGTAGGCGATCATGGCTTTCCATGTCTCTCTACTCATGGTGGCTCTTAGCACAGTTCCTCCTGTTACACCACCCACCTTCGTTCTGTTATCAATAATATCCGCTGCTTTCCCCTGCCTGTTTTTCTCTCTATGTGGCCTGTTGGTGTCAGCTTCTCCAAGCCTTCTTTCCTCATTGCATGTCCCAGGAATTTTAGCTGTCACTTCCTAATGTTTAGTATTAATTTCCTTTTCGTTTACATCCTTTCCAAAACCTCATCATTGCTCACATGTTCAATCCATAATATCCGCAGCAGTCTCCTGTAGAACCACACTTAAGCTGCTTTATTTTTTACCTTCATCTTTGATGATATTGTCCACAGCATTCACTGCCATATTGAAGAACTGACATCACATAGCAATCCAGTACACTTTTCTTTGTTTCTAGCGAAATTGTCCTGTTTCTTAATACTTTACTCAACTTATGGAATGACTCCTTGTGTTTTTTTATCTCAGGAATATAAATGTATAGAAACTGCTGTGACCACAAAGTGAGGGGTCAGTTTATATATTGATTGTAATATGGAATTGACCCCCCACTTTATATCCAGTATTCTTCTGTGGAACCACATTTTAGTTGCTTCAAGTCTTTCCTTCATCTTTGACGATATTTTCCAGCATTCACTGCCATATTGAAGAACTGACAACACATAGCAATCCAGTACTCTCATCTTTGTTTCTAGAGAAATTTCCCTGTTTCTTAGTACTCTACTCAACTTTTGGAACGCCTCCTTCGTCATGCCAATTCGCCTTCGGATCTCTGTGTCGCACTTTCCCCCCTCTGTTAGAACACTTCCCATTGTATATACTTATTTTTGTACTAATTCTTTGTTGTTGTTCAGTCAGTTTCTTGATATTAAGAAGAATTTATCAAGGTAAGTGCCGTAGTTTATTTTAATCTCATGTCCTTTTGACTTATACTAAGATCATCTTTAATAGTAAATTTCAAATACAAATTTAGTGTAACTGCGATAAAATCTACATTCCAATGCAATGATAATTTTTTAGATACATCAGCAAACGTGCTTTGTTGTAGTTATATTAAAATTTTATATGTATCCGTTTTAGCTATGGAATTTCTTGCCAAACAAGGTTTTCCTTATAAGGGTTGTGATCGGTTATTGATATCATATAAAACGGCATTAAGTTTTTGCTATATGCACTTCAGCAAGTTGCAGTTGCACTTGTAATAAATTTTGATGAGTGATGGTTGGTTGATTTTGATATAGAGTGTTTCGATAATGTTATGTTTCTTTTGTTAATTTTCTTGGTATCCTGTATTGGTGTTGTTAACAAGTATATACGTCATTCATTATTTCTCGTCTTTGTTTTTCGTCCATGTTTCTTTCTTTTATGTACATTCTTCTTTTCCATCATTCTTTCAATCACTTACTGTTTCTTTTTGTCTGTATGACCCAAACCACCCCTGCTGGTCTCACGTTTGCATGTATGTATGTTCCGTGCGTTAAATGGCCGTAAGTTAGTCACACCTGAGTCTGCAGCTGTTCGCTTCCTTTCCGTCCCTAGGTGATCGAAGATGTCAAATGCTCAGTCGAAATCTCCCACTTCCTCTGCCACGTTGTGATTTCTGAACTCAGAAAAAGCTCAGGACCTGAGGAAAAAGGGCAGTCGTCTCCGTGCTGCATTCCTCGACAACTAAAAATATAGAGACGGTTGGGTGCACAATGCAGAAGTAAGGGAAACAGACAAGAATAAAAAAGACAGTAACGATGACCAGTGTATGTACAATCCAGCTTTTTTCAGAGTCTACAAATTTCTTGCTACTATGTCTATTCGTTAGTCTTTATTCTCACCTTCTCTTGGGTTATGCTTAGAAGTGGTATACGAGTCCACAGGAGTTATAGGACAGAGAATTTTCCGCGTCTTTACTCTCACGCGTTCCGAACGGTTCTGTTCTTCTGACGTCTCTCTCTCCTTCTCTCGTCTATCTACGATGTCGCTCTATCGTTTCTGACTTGTTTTTCAAATCGGTCGCCTTTTGGTTGAAACCGATTCAATATGGCGTGGAGAGGTGAGTGTTCGAAATATTTGTTCAAAAATGTTCTAATGTCACTTTCGTGTATCTGGCTTAAATAACCCGCTCAGAAATTTGAGCCGATGTCTGCTATTCTGTAAGTTTGAATGAATTATTTTTTTAATCATATCACCCCGAGCAAGACGGTAACGCCACTGATGTGCAGGGGGCTACGCAAGAGTGAAAAGATTGGAAAAGAGAAAGAAGGAAACCACATCCTAAACTGGAAAGTAGGGATGAGCATCTTCACCTGTTCAATAGACGTGGGTGGAGTGTGAACCGGGCGATAGTTTATTCTATCTACTCCAACTGAAAAAAAAAAGAAAAGAGTGAAAAGATTGGAAAAGAAAAAGCCGGAAACCATATTCTAAACAGGAAACAAGGGATGAGCCTCTTCACCTGTTCAATAGACGTGGGTGGAGTGTGAACCGGGCGATAGTTTATTCTATCTACTCCAATTGAAAAAAAAAAGAAAAGAGTGAAAAGATTGGAAAAGAAAAAGCCGGAAACCACATCCTAAACTGGAAACAAGGGATGAGCCCCTTCACCTGTTCAATAGACGTGGGTGGAGTGTGAACCGGGCGAGAGTTTAGTCTATCTACTCCAATAAATTGTCGTCTAAATGACGCCAAAATATCACTGACATCTCATTTTAACTGATTAGCAGGATACAATGGATGGATTGTTGTCTAAATGAGGCCAAAATGAAAATAACACTGGCATCTCATTTTAATTGATATGCAGGGTGCGATGGATGAATTGTCGTCTAAATGAGGCAAAAATTAAAATAACACTGGCATCTCACTTTCTTTAAAGTGAATATTGTTTTTGTTATTATACATGTTATGATACATTAAGTGTCCATAATGGTATTTGTGACGCTACACGTGTTTCGAGTCTAAAATTGACTCTCTTCAGTCGAATAAATTTGTGGCTTTACTTATCAAGTTCTTTATATATATATATATATATATATATATATATATATATAGGGTGATCCCAAGAAACGGGAGCTTTTAACACTCCAATAAAACCAAGAGTGATGGAAGAAAAAATATTTCATTAAAAGTAATCGAAACCTTAAAACATGCCATTAAAGAAACAATGATGAAATTTTCATTTTTTTTTTAATTAACGTCCTGTAGATGGCGTCTTCCTGTAAGAATGCATTCTTGAAATCTGCTGTTGAGATACTGACAGTGACTGAGATCCCCCTGTTCATTTAAAAAAAAATAAGGTCCGATAATTCCATGTAATGAAACAGCGCATCATACTGTCACCATACTAGCGCACTTCATTAGAATTTGTGTCTGCCCAGTAACACGGTAGTTCTGCTTATTCACGTAACCTGTAAGATGAAAATCTGCTTATTCACGAAATATATATATATATATATATATATATATATATACAGAATAAAAAGTGTGAGAAGCCGTGAAGGTTTGCTTTAAAGTGCATATTTATTGTTTTGTTATGGACACTTAATCTATCATGACATGTATAATAACAAAAACAATAAATATACACTTTAAAGAAAACGTTCACGGTTTCTCGCATTTTTTATTCTGTATAATTCTGAATTTCAGTTCTTGCCCATTCCTCCTGATGAAATGCTGGATACCCAACGTCGAAACAACCATATGATTGTAGAAGACATATATAGAAAAAATTATGTACATGTTCTAAAGCATAATTCATAATAAATATTCACAGCTGTATACATTATATATCGAGCACTGTTTTAAATTAATGTTTTGGACGGTGAAAAAAATTGTTTCTTCGTTCTGTACTCACTCGGATATATATATATATATATATATATATATATATATATAAATTATAAATTAGAACATGTACAAAATATAATTTACTACAAAAGTGTACATTTTCTTTCGACATCGAAAAAACAATGTCTCATCAAGTATTTAATAATGATGGTAATAAACGTTATTTTTGAAAAATAAAGTTTAAAAATCTCACTTCCCCTTTATTTTTGGAAAATATTTTATACGGAGTAAAGGGGAGAGAAAAGAGGGGAAAACAACAAGGAAAGAGAAATACATAGGAAATAAAGTGCGTGATGCAGAAAATTAAAAGAACACAGGGAAAATTTAAAAAAATAACAGTTGAAATAAAAAGCAAAATTATCAACATCGGGAAGCCACCAATTAATCTGGCGCGTCTTAGACCTCTCAACCACGAATGACCAACAGTCTAAACGAAGTCCAATCAAGCCTATATAACATAATTTTCGATTCACGTAAATAACCATATCTGCACCGAAATTTATCGTAATGACAACAAATGTAAATATACAATGTTACAGAAATCAACGAAGATTAACGAAATGGTTTTAAATTTGAAATTATTTGTTTGAACATTGTTTTTGATCGATACTCGTATTTATGGAGATATTCTGTAAAAAATCAAACAATATATATATATATATCCGAGTGAGTAAGGAATGAAGAAAAATTTACATCGTCCAAAACATTAATTTAAAACAGTGCTCAATATATTATATGGAGTTGTGAATATTTATTGTAAATTATATTTTAGAACATGTACATATATATATATATATATATAAAACATGTAGAACATGTACATGGATATATATTAAAAATTTGTACATGTTCTAAAATATAATTTATAATATATATATAAACTTATTTATAAATGGAACTTTGTCTGTCTGTCTGTGTGTCTGTGTGTGTGTGTCCGTTACCTATAGATTTCAAAACGGCTGATTTGAAATCAGTTGTACTATAAGAGAGTGTCTGAGAGTGTTCATAGCTAGTTTTTGTGTCGAGGTACTCCCGATAAATATCGAAAATCGATAATTGAATAAATCGGGTTATAGGAGGAGTGGTCCGATTTTAATCAAATTTGATACACTCATACACAACGACATAAGAAACGATATTCAGAAGTTTCAAGGTTGCAGTTCTAACAATAGTGCAGAAAATTTGATGTCGATACCAAGAAATCAAAATTTGACTTACATCCATTCATTTTTCTTTCAGTCTACGGTTTCGCTTTAACTGGAAACAACTATTGCTTTTTAGTCCTTCGTGCCAACGTCCTTAAGAGTCTCAGCTCCATGACCATGGATTAGTTTTAAAGCTTTCATTATACCCGAGCAACGCCGGGATATACTACTTATATATATATATATATATATATATATATATATATATATTTCTACTGGCCTGTTTATTTACGATATATATTTTGTTACGAAAATGTGTGTCATTCGGCAGTATTCGAACCTGTAACCTCTATCAATATATATATCAAGTTATGTGCGAAGTTAGAAATATAAAATGCCGACAATATATATATATATATATATATATATATATATATATATATATATATATATATATCGGTACCTTCATTTCTTTTCTAATTTCATAGTCGTTTCATTTTGCTTAATAATCCGGAGTACACTAATGCAGATTACGGCTCGTACTGGTGGGTATTTCTAATATGGTTCATCAGCAAATAAGACATAAACTCGAAGTTAATGAAGTGACGATAGAACCCAAACGACACGTCATTGTTGGACGACGCTTATTAGACTTCGGTGCTATTGCCTGAACGGCCAACGGCCATGATTTCTCTCCTTTCATCCTGATCAAGATATGAAATCGATAATTAAATATTTGTGGCGAAGAGATCTCGGGGTAGACAAATGATTGATTCCTTGGTGATCCAACCCGGGTGAGGACATTTTGAAATTCAGCTGGACGAAGAACCTGCATTTCTGAAACGCTTGATATTACTAAATTAGTGCAAATCAAAGTGAGAACTTTCTTTGGAGAAAAATTGATTATCTCTCTATCTATCTGTGAGTTCCTGGTCATATTCATTTATATATATATATATATATATATATATATATATATATATATATATATGTGTGTGTGTGTGTGTGTGTGTGTGTGTGTGTGTGTGTGTGTGTGTGCATTTCTGAGGCAAAATCTGCTAAATCTGCTTGTCTATGACTCAGGTTAAATCTATCTCTATCTATCTATCTATCTATCTATCTATCTATCTATCTATCTATCTATCTGTGAGTTCCTGGTCATATGCATTTACATATATATATATATATATATATATATATATATTGTCATCCGTAGACAGATCTGTTTCGCCGTATCACAGCTCATCAGTACGGTTAGACTCCGATTGCTTTTTTACCCGTGGGCTATGGGCGTTCGGTGGAAGTAGGCAGACTTTTTAGCGCATATATATACTTTTTACGCGCCCAATAGCTAGAACGCTCTAATTCCTTTCACTGAATGAGCGACGCGTACATATATATATATATATATATATATATATATATATATATATATATTTCTCAGGTCAAATGTTCTTATCTATGACTCAGGTCATATCTATCCTATCTATCTATCTATCTATTGCTGATCATATTTACTTATCTATCTATCTATCTATCTATCTATATATATATATATAAAGATAGATAGATAGATATATATTCGCCTAAAGATACCGAAAGTTTGAAACCTAGGTTACGAAAATAACTCATTTTTAAATGTAAAATATTCAAATGTATTGAACATTTTTAATACAACTGTGTAGTGGTATATTTTAATTATCACCCAAATTATATATATATATTTCTCTCTCTCTCTCTCTCTCTATATATATATATATATATATATATATATATTAATCATTTCACCGCAAATAAGATAGTGCTGCCACTAGTGCGGAGGGGGCTACATAAGAGGAGAGTGAAAGGTTAAATAGGAAGAGAGCGAAATGAAAAAGGAACCGAAGAGGGACCGGTTAAAGGGGTTGTCAGATAATGGGCAAAAGAAGGATGAGAATACTGGAGTGAGGAGTGTTGCGTTGGAGTCGAGTGAAAAAGGGAAAAGAACAAGATTCATAGGTGTTGCGGAAAGGATAAGAGAATTATGGAATTCAAGGGGATTAGAGTAGGCAATTGACGCTGCATTTACACTCTTGGAGAATGTAGCTACCAGGGAAGCAGGTATACGGAAGGAAGTTCCATGTGCGAGAAAAGAAAGCTGATAGAGTAAAAGTGCCGGCTGTATTTGTTAGTTTTGACTGTAAAAAGGTGGTAACCCAGCTGCCAGTCTAGTTGCTCGAGTAAATTCTTGTAGATGGGCGCCAGAAAGCTAAGCTCGTCGGAGCAGAAGCCGTGGAAGTATTTGTAGAAGAGACAGAATGAAGCCACGTTGCACGTCAGTGAGAAATTGGCTGGAGTTGAGCTGCCAGGTCGGGATAGATTACATTGCAGATTCTATTCTGGATCCTTTCGAGAACCTGGGGATGAATAGCAGGGGCGTCCGACAAGATATGACAACAGTATTCAGTGCATGAGCGGATGGCCTATTTGTATATGCGCAAGATGGACTCAACCGAGAAAAACTTACTGGCCTGGCACACTGACACACTGACCCAGCTTTTTTAGCAGTAGATTTACCTATTGATTCAATTTAGTCGTTCCATTTGAGATCGGCTGATTGAGTGAGAATCTATTCTGGATCCTGTCGAGAAACTGGGGGTGAATAGCAGGGGCGCTCGACCAGATATTTTTTTTTAATCATATCATCCCAAGCAAGGCATTCCACTGCCACTATAGCGCAGGGGGTTACATAGAGCGAATGGGTATAGGAAATGTCAGAAGGAGGGCGATAGACGAGTAAGGAGGTACATAGGAAGAGTGTTTGAGAGAATGGGTGCGACTTAGTGTGTTAGGAGGTGTCTATTGACTTTACATTTTAAACTCTTGGAGGTTGTAGCCGTCGGGGAAGCAAGCATGCGGAAGGGAAGGGAAGGGGATTCCACAGGCGGGAATATGACAACAGTCTTCAATGCATGAGCGGATGACTGATTTGTATATGTGCAAGATGGACTCAGCCGAAAAAATCTTACTGGCCTGACATACTGACAAACTGACCCAGCTTTTTTAGCAGTAGATTTAGTTATTGATTCAATTTAGTCGTTCCACTTGAGATCGGCTGAGTGAGTGAGACTAAGGAGGCGCCCTGTATTGCTTTCTGCGGACCTAGTTAGATTCATGAAAGTGGGGCTGGAGGTGGTTGAAGAATAGCAGCTTCGTTTAGAAAAAATTAAAATTAAAGATAACGTGCCATTTCTTACCCATTCTCAAGACCACGCAAGAGGCCTAAATGTTAATAATTTAACCATATGTATAAATGCAATGTAGTGTGTGTGACTAGATTGAAATGTGATATTATTGAGTGTAGGTTGCTTTGATTTGATGTAGATGGCCTACAATATCTGAGGGTTCATTCTATTGTGTGTATATGTGAGTATTATTGTGTTATAAAAAAAAATCAATCTAATATTACATACATGGCTGTGTTTTTCAAGAAATGTTGTTCAATTTAACTATGATCATAAAGGTGGCAGGTAAATTTATGGGAGGGCGAAGTTGTAGTAAAACAAATACATGTAGTGGGTTTATTAATCGTACCATTACTGGTGTGACGTCATAGAACGACATTACAAATTTACAACCTGCGTCTGCTATTCGGTGATTGTTAGTGTCGAACAGTAATGTTTTATGCCAACTCAAAATAGTATCAGCATTGACGGAGGATATCTTTGTGTTAACGTCCCTGTAACCACTCTGAAAATGGCTCATGTGAACCGAAAATTTAAAACCAGCATAATAAAAAATAATCATATGTTGGACAAATTTTGTCTTCATTTTCAACTGGAATTAAAGCAAAATACGATGTTTAGAACGGCCCATGCTCAAATATAATAGGCATTCATTGTCTGTTATATTTACCAATATGTTTAGAATATATATATATATATATATATATATATATATATATATATATATATACATATTTTCTAAACATATACTGTTAAATACAAGAGACAATGAATGTCTATTATGTTTAATCATGAGCCGTTCTAAACGTCGTATTTTTTGCTTTAATTTCAGTTAAAAATAAAGACAAAAATTCTCCAACATTTGGATAATTATTTATTGATTTGCTTCTAAGCTTTCGGCTCACATGAGCCATCTTCAGAGAGGTTATTTAGACTGAAATATAATAATATCCACCATTACCGACGTTTTTATTTTGTGTTGACATAAAACTCCGCTTGGCAACGGCAATAGTTACTAAAAATAATAAACGCAGTTCTCAAATTTGCAATGCGATATTATGACGTCACACCGCGTGATAGCGCGAAATGACAACAAAACCATGTAGTCAAATGCAATGTAATGTGTTATGTCCGGATTTAAAGGTGATTTTATTGAGTGTTGGTTGTTTAGATTTGATGTACATGGCCTCCAATATCTGCAGGTTCCTCTTACTGTGTGTGTATATATATATCACCGCTCTATCTACACCACGAAATCTAGCACATTACTAAAATAACCTGATTGCCAAAATACATTTTATCAGTAATAACAATTGAAAAATAACAACTTCGGTGCCAAGTACTATTATAATAAAACAATATATATATATATATATATATATATATATATATATATATATATATAATTGTAAATGAAAATAAAATGGTTCTTTTTTAATATTGCACAATAACATGTGCATCAAATGAATTTATAAATATTTAATAATTACCTATATTGCAGTTTCATTAATGAAAGAATGAAGAAAATTTAGGGTAATTCGGACGTGTTCATCTTTGCTTCCTTGCCTTGTAAATTTTTGCCAAGTATTCATAACAAAAGAACCATTCTATTTTCATTTGGCAATAAATTCTAAAAATACATCATTTCTTTAAAAAAAAACTGGGGTGGCCTAATAATTATGGTCGGTAGTATATATATATTAGTAATCAAACATACAAGCCTATTTCACTGTATCAGCGTTCATCAGCGTGGCTAGACATCCACTTGCTTTCAGTCGGGATCGAAACTCGACCGATGTCAGTCGGAGTCCCTATCTCCTAAGCCATGGTAGCATGGAATGAGAGAAGGGTAATTTCAGCGGGTTATGTATATACAGTGTATACACACGCCAGTCACAGGGAGAACTCAATTCATTACCGGGGAGTAACGCGTAAATCGCAGAAGTAGTAACTGTTTTTAAATTTTTTTCCCTCTAGAAAGTTCATTTGTAAAGAGAGTTTAATACAGGGTGTCCCAGACGTCGCGCAACATATAATAATTTTTTTTCCCTGTGTCTCAGAGATGATATCTGTTGTGGATTCTTGTTTGGAAACCACGCAAAATAATAATTACAAAAACAGATATGGAGAGATAAAATCTAAGTTATATTGAACAAAATATATACAGCCTGGTACACGAGTTAGTAAATACAGTAATACAAGGAATACTGTTAGTAGGAATCAATATATACAATCTTGTAGAGAAGAAGTAAGTCCGGGTAATGAGTCTATATTATTATTGACCAATTCAGCGGCAGTCCAACTACTCAACTCCTGCTCCACACACACTCTCTAACACTCGTTCTCTTTTGTCAGGATTATAGGTACACCTTAGACGAGTCCATTCGTTGTGCAAAAAAAATGGTGTTCCCCAACAATATCAAAGCGGAAATATAGAAAAAATAAAAATTAGTATATGGTGCGCTAATTTTGGGGCATCCTGTATATAGAGTTTGGAAAATACAATAGCTACTTTAGTATCTACGCAACGTTCATTCAGTAATGAATTAGAACACTCTCAGTTACTGGCGTATGTTTACATGGTATATCACACGCTAAAAGTCTGCCTTATTCTACTGAACGCCGATAGCTCAGAGGTAGAATCGATGTCAGTTCGGTCGGGTTTCATTTCTAGGTAAAAGCAATCGGATGTCTAACAGCAGTGATGTGATGTAATACAGCGAAACAGATCTGTCTACGGATGACTAATATATATATATATATATAGCTTGTAAAAAAATTCGAGAAATTTCGGAATTTTTTGACATATTGTACATACTATTTACATCGAACCCTCCACCTTGATCAATTTTGATATTAATAAAAATGATATTAATAGCGTCTGGTTTTTCTGATTTTAACTTTTGCTCTTTCTTCTTGGATTTTTTGGTAACTGTTATCATTGCCTAGCAAAGTTTTATGTCAACACAAGATAAAATCGTCGCTGATGGTGGATGTTTTTATGTTAACGTCCTTGTAACATTTCTGAAGATGGCTCATGTGCGCCGAAAGCTTAGAACCAACTTAATAAAAAGTTATCCAAATATTGGAGAATTTTTGTCTGAAACTGAAGCCAAAGTACTATGTTTAGAATGGCTCATGATTAAACATAATAGACATTCATTGTTTCTCATATTTAACAGTATATGCTTAGAAAATTATCTGCTGCCTAGATACACTATATATATATATATATATATATATATATATATATGGTAATGTCGATCATTTGGTAATTATCATTAAAGCGATTAGCACGCATTACTGCGTTTGATTCGTTTCTTATTTATTTATTTATTTATTCAAAAATAGAAATAATAATTTTTAATTTATAATGTATTTAATCTCCAGAAAAAAAAATGATTTATGAACGTTCTATTTCATAAGCAAATATTGTTATATATTTTCCCACAATTTCAAGCACACACACACACACACACACACACACACACACACACACACACACACACACATACATATATATATATATATATATATATATATATATATATATATATTCTATTTCGGAAGTATATCCGTTAATGCTAACTTGATTTCAACTTTTTGACATCTTCCCGCGTTTTGAAATCAAGGTAGCTTAATCGGCTTATCTTTCGAATTAGAACACATATATATATATATATATATATATATATATACAGAGAGAGAGAGAGAGAGAGAGAGAGAGAGAGAGAGAGAGAGATGCGTGAGTAGCTATTGTTGTTTTCAAAACATTGTAGATAACATGCTAAATTCCGCCTTCCTCTACCGAGCGCCCACAGCTCAGAGGTAGAATCGCTAACTGATTTCAAACCGTGGTTTTTCAATCCTGGTCAGAAGCAATGGGATGTCTAACTGTATTGATGAGCTGTGATACAACGAAACAGATCTGTCTGAGGATGAGTCTCTCTCTCACTCTCTCTCTCTCTATATATATAGATATATCATATCACACCGAGCAAGGCGGTAATGCCACTGATGTGCAGGGGGTTACATAGGAGTGAAAAGTTTGGAAAAGAGAAAACTGGAAACCGCATATTAAACAGGAAACCAGGGATGAGCCTCTTCACCTGTTCAATAGACGAGGGTGGAGTGTGAACCAGGCGATAGTTTAGTCTATCTACTCCAATTAAAAAAAAAAAAAGTGAGAAGATTGGAAAAGAGAAAGCCGGAAACCGCATCCGAAACAGGAAACAAGGGATGAGCCTCTTCACCTGTTCAATAGACGTGGATGGAGTGTGAACCGGGCGATAGTTTAGTCTATCTACTCCAATATTATTTGTAATATTGAATATACAGAAGGTGTTCAAAAGATCTGCATTGCCTTTTTCAAAGAATGGGAGTCTTTTGTTGTCGAAATCAATTATGCAGTTCAGCATGACCGACATATTTTCTTGGAACGTCTTTCAAAAAATCTAACATCCGAACAGCGTCAGGAAAGTACACTTCTTCCATAAAAATTGATGCAATTTGGACAGCGAGTCATGAGTAACAGCAATATTGATTACTAACAGAAGTCTTATCGACATTGCTAGATACAGAGAGATAGATAAACAATGAAAAGATTTAGATAGATAGATAGATAGATAGATAGATAGATAGATAGATAGATAGATAGATAGAAACAGTTTGAGATAGATAGAAAGAAACAGTTTGAGATAGATAGATAGATAGATAGATAGATAGATAGATAGATAGATAGATAGATACGAACAGTTGGCGATAGATAGATAGATAGATAGATAGATAGATAGATAGATACGAATAGATTTGAGATAGAACCGTTTGAGATAGATAGATAGATAGATAGATAGATAGATAGATAGATAGATAGATGTTTGAGATAGATAGATACGGAACCGTTTGAGATAGATAGATAGATAGATAGATAGATAGAGATAGATAGATAGATAGATAGATAGATAGATAGATAGATAGATAGATAGATACGAACAGTTGGCGATAGATAGATAGATAGATAGATAGATAGATAGATAGAAACGAACCGTTTGAGATAGATAGATAGATAGATAGATAGATAGATAGATAGATAGATACGAACCGTTTGAGATAGATAGATAGATAGATAGATAGATAGATAGATAGATTTAGATAGATACGAACCGTTTGAGATAGATAGATAGATAGATAGATAGATAGATAGAAATAGATTTGAGATAGATAGATAGAAACAGTTTGAGATAGATAGATAGATAGATAGATAGAAATAGAATAGATTTAGATAGATAGATAGATAGAACCGTTTGAGATAGATAGATAGATAGATTTAGATAGATAGATACGAACCGTTTAGAGATAGATAGATAGATAGATAGATAGATAGATAGATAGATAGAGACGAACCGTTTGAGATAGATAGATAGATAGATAGATAGATAGATAGATAGATAGAAACAGTTTGAGGTAGATAGATAGATAGATAGATAGATAGATAGATAGATAGATAGATAGATAGATACGAACAGTTGGCGATAGATAGATAGATAGATAGATAGATAGATAGATAGATAGATAGATTTGAGATAGATTTAGATAGATAGATAGATAGATAGATAGATAGATAGATAGATAGATAGATAGATAGATACGAACCGTTTGAGATAGATAGATAGATAGATAGATAGATAGATAGAAACAGTTTGAGAAAGATAGATAGATAGATAGATAGATAGATAGGAACAGTTTGAGATAGATAGATAGATAGATAGATAGATAGATAGATAGATAGATAGATAGACAGTTTGAGATAGATAGATAGATAGATAGATAGATAGATAGATAGATAGATACGAACAGTTGGCGATAGATAGATAGATAGATAGATAGATAGATAGATAGATAGATAGATAGATAGAAACGAACCGTTTGAGATAGATAGATAGATAGATAGATAGATACGAACCGTTTGAGATAGATAGATAGATAGATAGATAGATAGACAGTTTGAGATAGATAGATAGATAGATAGATAGATAGATAGATAGATAGATAGATAGATAGAAACGAACCGTTTGAGATAGATAGATAGATAGATAGATAGATAGATAGATACGAACCGTTTGAGATAGATAGATAGATAGATAGATAGATAGATAGATAGAGACGAACCGTTTGAGATAGATAGATAGATAGATAGATAGATAGATAGATAGATAGATAGATAGATAGAAGGGAAAATATTACCAACATTTGTAAAAAAAATTATTACAATAAGACACATTTTTAAAGGAAGAGAAATTATTGTCAGCAAAACATTTTAATACAAAACTAGAACACATTTGCAGTTTTCTAAAATAAAAAAGAATAAAAACAAAACATTTTTATTAAAATCTGACTTCAGCTGTCTCTTCCTGATGCTCAATATTAATTTCCTTTTTGTTTCCATCATTTTCAAGACCTCATCATTGCTCACATGCTCGATCCATGCTATTCACAGCATCCTTCTGTAGAACCACATTTTAGCTGCTTCAACTTTTTCTTTAATGTTTGATGATATTGTCCAGCATCCACTGCCATATTGAAGAACGGCAGCACGTAGCAATCCCGTACTCTCTTCATTGCTTCTAGCGAAATTGTCCTGTTTCTTAATACTTTACTCAACTTTTGGAATTCATCATTCGCCATGCGAATTCGCCTTCGGATCTATGTGTCGCACTTTCCGTCCTCTGTTATAACGCTTCCCAGGTATTTAAATTTTTGTACCTCTTGATTCTGGTATCCCCGACCTGTATTTGTCATTTTGGGCTGCCCTTTTTACTGATGACCATGCATTCAGTTTTCGTCCAGTGCATCTCTAGTCCTTTTTTGTTACTTTCTTCTGCTACCTTCTGTAAGAGGTCTTATAGTTTCCTTTCTGTGTCTGCTATCAGCACTGTCTCATCTTGTCACTCTCTTCAACTACCTTCTGTAGGAGGTCTTGTAGTTTTCTTTCTGTGTCTGCTATCAGCACTGTATCATCTTGTCACTCTCTTCAACTACCTTCTGTAGGGGGTCTTGTAGTTTCCTTTCTGTGTCTGCTATCAGCACTGTCTCATCTTGTCACTCTCTTCAGCTACCTTCTGTAGGGGGTCTTGGAGTTTCCTTTCTGTGTCTGCTATCAGCACTGTATCATCTTGTCACTCTCTTCAGCTACCTTCTGTAGGAGGTCTTGTAGTTTTCTTTCTGTGTCTGCTATCAGCACTGTATCATCTTGTCACTCTCTTCAACTACCTTCTGTAGGAGGTCTTGTAGTTTCCTTTCTGTGTCTGCTATCAGCACTGTCTCATCTTGTCACTCTCTTCAGCTACCTTCTGTAGGAGGTCTGGTAGTTTTCTTTCTGTGTCTGCTATCAGCACTGTATCATCTTGTCACTCTCTTCAGCTACCTTCTGTAGGAGGTCTTATAGTTTCCTTTCTGTCTGCTATCGGCACGGTATCATCTTGTCACTCTCTTCAACTACCTTCTGTAGGAGGTCTTGTAGTTTCCTTTCTGTGTCTGCTATCAGCACTGTATCATCTGCATACCTTAGGTTGTTTAAATTGTGGCCTCCGATTACGATTCCAGGCATTTTCTTTAGTTCCCTTTCTTTCACCATATAGTCAGTTTTAGACCCACCAGAATCTCAAGTTCTATTCCATTTCTAATTTTGTTTTTGTTTTTCAGATTAGGTCATTTTCAGTGATGCGCACTAATATGAATCTATTTTCGGGGTGTATAAACAAGAACAGGAATATAATATATCGGGGAAATAAATAGTCGTCACTTAAGTGTTATTTAATAATCTTGGCTCAATTATTTGTACACAAATTCGCAAACGTATTACAGTACTATTTATCAGTATAAGTAAGTATTATAAGTATTATTTATCTATCTATCGCCCGGTTCACACTCCACCCATGTCTATTGAACATGTTAAGAGGCTCATCCCTTGTTCCCAGTTTAGGATGTGGTTTCCGGCTTTCTTTTTTCCAATCTTCTCACTTTGTTTTTTTTTTTTCAATTGAAGTAGATAGATCTATCTATCGCCCGGTTCACACTCCACCCATGTCTATTGAACAGGTTAAGAGGCTCATCCCTTATTCCCAGTTTAGGATGTGGTTTCCGGCTTTCTTTTTTCTAATCTTTTCACTTTGTTTTTTTTTTTCAATTGGAGTAGATAGATCTATCTGTCACCCGGTTCACACTCCACCCACGTCTATTGAACAGGTTAAGAGGCTCATCCCTTGTTCCCTGTTTAGGATGTGGTTTCCGGCTTTATCTTTTCCAATCTTTTCACTAGTACGCAGCCCCCTGCACATCAGTACATTCACTGAAGATCAAACGTATCTCTCCCACTGAATCATAGATCAGTTTTTTTTTAATGTTCAAAAACAACACATCCTATTGGGAGCCAGGTATAACAGAGTAACGGATCGGGAACATGATTTACATCATTCAGCGTCCGAATTTCTCACATGAAAGGCGTTTAAATCAGATCATAAAGAGGCTGTTAGAGGATTCTAACAGTCTACCTCAGTCTCTACCTGTGACTTTTTTACATGTCGAGACGTTGACCCTATGTAAACCTCCTTATGCCTCGGTCGATATAGATTAATTCCCAGCCAAGTGAATTGATTAAAATAAAACCGTTAGTAAAACCGTTAGTCACCCCGAGCAAGGCGGTAACGCCACTGATGTGCAGGTGGCCACATAAATGTAAAAAGATTAATTAGAAAAGAGTGAGGAATACAAACTAGATAGAAAGGAACAATAGAAAGCTGAGAAAGCAGGTGCGATGACAGATACATAGGTGGAGAGAAAGGGAAGGTTATACGGGGGTGGGGAGAGAGCTAGAGCATTTAAATTTCTGGAGGTTGTAGCCGTCAGGAAAGCAAGAATACGGGAGCGAGTTCCACAGGCGGGAAGTGCGAGAGAAGAAGATGCAGGATTAGAATTGTCGTCTGCATTTGGCTAACCTGACTGTGAATGGATGGGACCCAGTTGCCAGAATGCCATCTTAAAAGCAAAAAATAAAATAAATAAAAATAAAACCGTTAAAAAGAAGAAAAAAACATCTGCCAATCAGTGAGTCAATGAATTGTTGATAAGTCATAAAAAACAAGTACATCCATACACACAACTGTCTTCACATCTGTGTTCCCATCCTTCTCTTGCCCTTTCTCTGAGACCCTCTGTAACTATTTTTTTTCTTCATTCTTCTCCTGCCTAAACCTTTACTACTAGCGAGATGGTTAATGTTTATTAAATCGGCCTTGTGTCATACATAACCTACGTCCCTACAACTTACAGATTATTTGTAATCATCAGAAAGTTGGCAGCGGGTAGGAATGTGTGGATTTATGGAAAAATAAAATTATTCATTGTGTATGTTGGAATAGAAATTCTTCTTCTTCTATGTGCCCTGTCCCTTCAGGACGTAGGCGATCATGGATCTCCACGTCTCCCTATCCCTTGTGGCTCTTAGTATGTTTGCTCCTGTTGCTCCTGACAACCCCCGTTCCGTCATCCAACTGATCAGATCCTGCAAATATGTTATCCGCTGCCTTCCTCTGTCTCTCCTTCCTTCTATCTGTCCAGTCAGTATCAGTTTCTCCAGGCTCTCCTTCCTCATTGCATGTCCCAGGAACTTCAGTTGTCTCTTCCTGATGCTCAGCATCAATTTCCTTTTTGTTGCCATTCTTTCTAACACTTCGTCGTTGCTTGTATGCTCAGTCCACGATATCCGTAGCATCCTTCTGTAGAACCACATTTCGGCCGCTTCCAGTTTTTTCCTCATTTTCGATGATATTGTCCAGCATTCACAGCCGTACTGAAGAACTGACATCACGTAGCAGTCTAGCACTCTTTTCTTCGTTTCTATTGAGATCTTCCTGTGTGTTAGTATTTTGCTCATCTTCTGGAACGCGTCCTTTGCCATGCCAATTCGCCTTCGGATCTCCGTGTCGCACTTTCCATCTCCTGTTAGAACAGGAATAGAAATTAATTGATCGAAAAAAATACCAAGAATTTGTAGAAGTTAATTTTCAATAAGAAACATTATTATGAAGTTAAGGGTAGAGTTCGTAGTAGTAACTTATTAGAATGAATTTATGGGTACGTATGTCTGTATGTATGCATGTACGTCTGTATGTATGTGTTGGGTAGTCACCTCTTTTCACACACTGTATGGACTCTTCCATGGTATACGAATAATCCTTCCTACACAGAATGGGTTGTTGTTGTTAGAGTTGCTGAGACTCTTCAACTATAACACTGTCAGCTCTCTCTTCGGGTGGAGGGCGCTCTCTGCTTCCGAGCAGAGAGCAATAACCCAGTCGTGGTTCCGCCGAAGGGTAGAAGCACGACTGGGCAAAATTAGACAGACTTTTTTTGGCCGGGCCATATAGCCCGGAAATCCCAGTCAAAACTTACCATGTGTCACATGTTGCCCTTACTGGGAGGGACAACTAAATATAGTTGTTGTTAGAGTTGCTGAGACTCTTCAACTATAACACTGTCAGCACTCTGCCTTCGGGTGGAGGGCGCTCTCTGCTTCCGAGCAGAGAGCAATAACCCAGTCGTGGTTCCGCCGAAGGGTAGAATCACGACTGGGCAAAAATAGACAGCCATTTTTTGGCCGGGCCATATAGCCCGGAAATCCCAGTCATAACTGACCATGTGTCACATGTTGCGCTTACTGGGAGGGACAACTAAATATAGTTGTTGTTATAGAGTTCGTGTTTATCAGAGTAGTTAAACCGCCGTTCGTTGGTCTGCAAGAATATAAACTATTACCCGGACTTACTTCTTGTATATATTTGACACCTACTAACTAGTATTCCTGAATCTACTAACCGTGTACAGGTTATCTTTTATGCAATACACTTACATTTTTCCTCTCATATCTGTTTTTGTTATTATATTGTGTGGTTTTCTAAACAAGAATCCAGAACAGTATATATGAGCGTTTGTTGGGTGGGAGTGCTTTTGAAGTATTCGCTCAGTCTTAAAGTGTTCCGTGAGGTTATCAAGTAGTCGGGTGAACAATGAAGAAGGGGGTGAGAAGTGAACGATGAAGAAGAAGTTGAGAGAGAAAGAGCAAGGCAATAATAATAAGAACGCTTGATACGCGCGTCTCATTTATTTCTAACGAGGGTCGTCTTGTTTCGTCTTGGAATTCACTCCCGGGCTTTCCATTGGTCAGAAAATTAATTTAACGTCTACTCGCGAAATCCGGTTTCGACATGGTTAAATTTTTTTTCCCATTGGCGGGGAAAAAACAGAATTTCACACGACATTGTGAATTTTTAAAAAATGAAGAAGGAGGTTGCTTTTAATTCTTAATTTCTTATCCAATACACTCTCATGGCAACGTTAAATGAGTCCTCGCAATTAGATTTTATCCACTGTTCGTTGTTATGCATAATGATGGTCTTTTAGAGTTTGAAATTAAATTTCTTTCTGCAATCATCATCATTATCATCGTCATTTATCCATCACACCCAATGGTGCATAGGGCAGTAACTTTTTGTTGCTGTTTCTGTAACAAACAGTTTTTACGGAGCAGGGTTGTTAGCCCTGCGCCCAACCCTCAAACCTGGAGGACCGGTGGGCCATTCTTAGTCCTTACGTTTACAGCACCTGGTATTCCCAAATGGTCACCCATTTAAGTACTGACCAAGTTCAATGTTCCTTAACTTCGGTGATCGGACGGGAACCGGTGTATTCAATACGATATAGCCGGACTCTTTTTGCAATAGTGAGGTCCAAAAATGTCGAAGTAAATCCAAGCTAATTGTAAAAAATCCTTTGAGATGTAAGGGTAATAATTCACTAGATCGAACTGAATAAATGAGAATTTATGTTTGTTGTTAATTTGTTTGAACCAATTTAAGACTTCACTGGTATTACTCCATTGGGTTAATCCAATATAATGTTTGATTCGTCAGTTGACACTGTCCGGAACTTAATTTATTTTATTTAAAAAGAACGCGTTGACGCATACAGTCCTTACAAGAGTGCGTTTATGTGTATGTATGCATGTATGAGCGTTTGTTGGGTGGGGGTGCTTTTGAAGTATTCACTCAGTCTTAAAGGGTTCCGTGCGGTTATCAAGTAGACGGGCGAACGATGAAGAAGAAGGCGGTGAGAGGTGAACGATGAAGAAAAAGGCGTTAAGAGGTGAACGATGAAAAAGGGGGTGGTGAGAGGTGAACAATGAAGAAGTGGGTGGTGAGAGATGAACGATAAAGAAGAAGGCGGTGAGAGGTGAACGATGAAGAAGGGGGTGGTGAGAGATGACGATGAAGAAGGGGGTGGTGAGAGATGACGATGAAGAAGGGGGTGGTGAGAGATGACGATGAAGAAGGGGGTGGTGAGAGATGACGATGAAGAAGGGGGTGGTGAGAGATGACGATGAAGAAGGGAGTGGTGAGAGATGACGATGAAGAAGTGGGTGGTGAGAGGTGAACAATGAAGAAGAAGGCGGTAAGAGGTGAACGATAAAAAAGTGGGTGCTGAGAGGTGAACGATGAAGAAGGTGGCGAGAGATGAACGACGAAGAAGAAGGTGGTGATAGGTGAACGATTAAGGAGGAAGGAGGTGAGCAGGTGAGAGGTGAATAATGAAGAAGAAGGTGGTGGGAGATGAACGATGAAGAAGAAAGAGGTGAGAGGGGAACGATGAAGAAGAAGGCGGCGAGAGGTGAACGATAAAGAAGAAGGCTGTAAGAGGGGACGATGAAGAAGGGGGTGTTGAGAGGTGAACGATGAAGAAGGTGGCGAGAGAAGGTGGTGATTGGTGAACGATTAAAGAGGAAGGAGGTGAGAGGTGAACGATGAAGAAGAAGGAGGTGAGAGATGAAAGATGAAGAAAAACGAGGTGAGAGGTGAACGATGAAGAAGGTGGTGAGAGATTAACGTCGAAGAAGAAGGTGGTGAGGGGTAAACGATGAAGAAAAAGAAATATCGTTCTTGATCATAATTTCATAAATAATTATATCCCCCATGCTCCCTCTGCGACTCTCTCAACAGGGCTCAATTCGATATCATTAAAACACAAACCGAGACCTACCAACACTATCCGGAACATGCCGATAGCACAAATATCATAGCATCATCCACCTGCAAAAAAAAAGACAAAAAAATAATGATGGCCTTATCAATAAAAACGAAAAACCCAACACTCGGTAACATCAACTATGAACACGGTAAAACATGCTTACCGTGTTCAGTACATAACACATACCACTACTCTACATCATACATAACACCACATACATTCTGTTACACGTAAGATAACATTTATTCTCGAAAATGGCTAAAAATATAGTCAAAAGCGCTCGGATAAACAAAACATTTGGTCAATTTTTAAATAATTTATTGTCTCAAAAGAAAGAAATAAGATCACATAAAAAATTACATAAAAAACTTAACCATCACATCTTGTCTGTCATTTTTAAAGAAACCTGCATAAATGAGAGGTTGCTGCTAAATTTACAATATATATATATGTCCGTATCTGACTACCGGGCACACCAGCCTCGGGTCCGGGCCGATCCGTGCAATCACAGTGAAAATCCGGGCAAGGAAAAATGTCTTCGTCAGAAATCAAACTAAACAATTCACGAAGAAAGAAAGAAAGAAAGAAAGAAAGAAAGAAAGAAAAACGAAGAAAACATCCGAATGAACGCAGTAAAAATCTGTTTGTTTATTTATTAATTTTGGGAGAAAAGACTGGTTATACTCAGAAAGTCCGAACCCGATTTCCTGCTTTCGTTCGCGTTCTGTGCCTAATTTCCATTGGAATAGCCGAAAAAATCCGCAAAATCATAGTTTCTGGAAACGGATGACGTCATCATATTGTCAACTAATAAATGCGGGCAATTTTCTCTGTGCCCAGTGGTTTTTGTTTTTTGCATCAGCTACGGCTCTCTCTCTCTCTCTCTCTATATATATATATATATATATATTTCTGAGAGGAGGTAGTATTTACATTATTCGAACAATTGTCTTTATCTTTGTTGCCATTTGTACGATGCTTCAGCCGTTGTAAGCTACGGCTTTATTCAGGAATTGCGAACCGAACCCTTTATTACAATCACTTGTATGAATCCTCATTCATTGCGTAAAGGCTCGAATAGAAGTCATGAGTTTTCTCCCGTTAACCCTGCAAGTTACTTGTTCACCCCTGCTGTAGCCTGGCATTGAACTCACCACTCTAAGAGTCAAGTCAGGAACTAGCCAGCGTCTATATCCACTGGGCCATGTGTCCTCACGCGATAACCCATGACTTCCAATCGAGACTTTACGCAAGGAATGATGATGGTATGGCCCAGTGGTTCTAATAAAGAATTCGGTTCGATATTCCTAACACATGAATAAGACCGGAACGTTGTAAAAATGTCAGCAAATATGAGGACAATAGTCCAAATAATGTAAATACTATATATATATATATATATATATATATATATATATATCATATATATATATATATATATATATATATATATATATATATATATCATATATATATATATTACATATATATACATATATAATTTTTTCTCATATATATATATATATATATATTTCTCAAAAGTTTTAAGCTACTCCCAGAATTACCATGGAGTGAACTTGACAGAAAAGAGAGAAATATTTCCATCTAAAAATGAAAAAAGATTGATTATTACTGTCATATCTGGTGAGGCTCCCCTACTATTCATCTCGGGTTCCACGACAAAAGCTAGAGGAGAATTGGCAGCACGATTCAAGTCACTTTCTCTCCGAGGTCATGTGGTATCCCGCTGACACTTCTACAAATAATTTTACGGTTTCTTCTCCGACGAGCTTAGCTCTCTGGTCACGAATTTACTCGAGCTACTAGACTGTCAATTGGCCTCCACCCCTATACAACGATCTCCCAGACGTGGTCAAGTGCCAAGTAGGCATCTACGCAGATGACACCACAATTTACTCCCGCATCGGTAGGAAATCCGGCGAGGCGGGCAAACATAACCTCGCTGCTGATCTTGAGTGGGATCTGCACTCAGTGGCGGAATGAGGAAAAAAGTGGCTTGTAAATTTCAGTGCGTCTAAGACGAAGCTGCTGTCTGTCAATCATCACAGGCAATCTCTCCTGCCTCCCATCAGCATGGACCAAGTGAATCTCCCTGAGAGCAATATATTGTGCCTCTTCGGTCTTACTCTCTCTTCCGATCTCAAGTGGAACCATTACATTGAGTCAATAGCGAAATCCTCTGCTAGGAAGGTTAGATCACTGTGTCGGGAAAGGATGTTTTTTTCTGCCTGAATCTGTCTTGCACGTATACAAATCAACCATCGGTCCGTGCAAGGAATACTACTGTCATATATTGTCAGGCGCCCTTGCAGTTCATCTCAGTGTTCTCGACAGGCTCCAAAGGAGAATCAGTAATGTGATAGTTACTGAACTGGCGGTTCGACTCTAGCCACCTTCTCGCCGACGGGATATGGTTTCCCTCTGTCTGTTCTACAAATATTTTCATGGCTTCTGCTCCGACGAACTTAAGTCACTGGTTTCCATGCCATATGAGTTTACTTGTGCAACCAGACTGGCAACTGGGTCCCATTCATTCAAAGTTAGATCAACTAAATGCAGCTGACAATTCTACTCCGTCAGTTTCTTTTCTCGTACCTCCAGCCTGTATCACAGATCATCAGTACGGTTAGACATCCAATTGCTTTTAGCCAGGATTGAAACACGACCGAATTGACATCAGTCGGCGATTCTACCTCTGAGTTGTGGGCGCTCGGTAGCGTGTTATATACAATGTAAACATACGCCGGTAGCTGTGGGTGTTCAAATTCATTTCTGAAATGCTTGAGTAGCTTCTGTTTTTTTCAAAGTGTACCATTTCTCCATAGTGCTCAATGAGGGTGTGAAAGCGTAATATATATATATATATATATATATATATATATATATATATATATATACCGGTATTGTGCAAAAGTTTTAGGTCGGTGATTGAAATTCTAGATGAAAAGATAAGTAAATATTGATTATTTAAAATTAGGTGTAAAAAATGTATTAAAAAGAAGTTGTATTAAATTTTTCCTATTTTCTATTAAACAAGTTATTTTGAAACTACTCGTTATTCTATAATCCTTGGATATGACTGACATTTTTCTTATTCCCCCCTCACGAATTGATAAATCTAATGTTACTTCGCAAGACACACTTTGGGAACAAATACAAGCTGCTTGGCAGGAAATACCATGAGATACATTGAAGAAGCTTGTGATGTCAATGCCTGACAGAATGAAGGCTGTGATCAAAGCAAAAGTCTATTATACTAAATATTAAATTTATTTTGTAACAAGTATTTTTTCTTGTTAAAGCATTTGTTGAGTAAATCAAATAAAATTACTTTAATTAAATTGTTTATTTTCTGTGAATATAGCCCATAAAAGATAAAATAGTTTTTGTCCTAATACTTTTGCACAGTACTGTAATGATAATATACACGCTAAAAAGTCTTCTGTCTTCTACCGAGCGCCCATAGCCCAGAGGTAGAATCGCCGACTGACGCCAGTTCAGTCGGGTTTCAATCCTGGGTTAAGAAGCAATCGGAGTCTAACAGTTCCGATGAGCTGTAATACAGCGAAACAGATCTGTCTACGGATGACTATATGTATATATATATATATATATGTATATATATATACTAGGTGCGATTGGTCAATAGTTGCAATTGTTTTATTATTTGAAAGCAGAAGGCTATACGAAATATTAATTTTTTTTTGTAACAAGTATTTTTTCTTGTTAAAGTATTTGTTGAGTAAATCAAATAAAATTACTTTAATTAAATTGTTTATTTTCTGTCAATATGCCTCATCAAAGATAAAATAGTTCTTGTCCTAATACTTTTGCACAGTACTGTATATATATATATATATATATATATATATATATATAATATAGTGATGATCCACGTATACTGTCTTAATATGTATAGGAAAGAATATTAATAAAAAGTTTTGAATTTAAAAATATACTTTTTTTGGACAGTATTTGTTTATTTTTATTATTGTATTTTATATTTCAGACCGCCCTCGGTCCTTCATCAGAAACGAGTGATTTTTAAATTTGAATTAGAAACGTATTTCACGATAGCGTCCGAATATTTTTTTGTGTTTACATCACGTGGTGTGTTTGTTCACAACATGCGGCATGTCCGTAGAGAAAGTCTGTTTGCTTTAGATAAAAAAATTTTAGCTATTGAAATATTTGTAAAGATTCAACACACCTAAGTCCCTATTTAACCCTAGCTTGTGTGTATTTAATTTTAAAATCCAGTATTTTTCTTTCTTTCTGCGTGTGTATGTCGAACTAAAATTGGATTCTATTAGTAAACATTTGCAATTTTCTAAAGTATGATCAGGTTGATTAAAATGAGCTGCATTTGGGGAGTATACATTTTTTGTCGTATATTTAGTTCGTGATTATTGAAGCGAAATCCAAAGCTATTAGCGGATTCGCCGATATATCCACTGTTGGGGCAAATTGAGCAGAAGAGAAAGTATATGATGATTTTGCTGCCACAAGTAAGGTTTGGTGGGTGTAATTTTATTTTGGTGTTGGGTACAGAGAATGTTTTGTCTGTTATTAAGTGTTTACAAATTAAACAGCGAGGCTTCCCACATTTTAAATACCCTGATAAAAATGAAATAATTGCGACAATTCACCAATCGCACCTAGTATATATATATATATATATATATAGGAAAGAATATTAATAAAAAGTTTTGAATTTAAAAAATATTCGGAGGCTATCGTGAAATACGTTTCTAATTCAAATTTAAAAATCACTTGTTTCTGATGAAGGACCGAGGACGGTCTGAAATATAAAATATAATAAAAATAAACAAATACTGTTCAAAAAAAGTACATTTTTAAATTCAAAACTTTTTATTAATATTCTTTCCTATACATATTAAGACAGTATACGTGGTGCGATTGGTAAATTGTCGCAATTATTTTAATATTTTGAGCAAAAGACTGTTATACTAAATATTAAATTTTTTTTATAACAAGTATTTTTTTTCTTATTAAAGAATTTGTTGAGGAAATCAAATAAAATGACTTTAATTAATTATTTATTTTCTGTGAATATGCCTCATAAAAGACAAAATAGTTCTTGTCTTAATACTTTTGCATGTATACATACTTTCTGTATATATATATATATATATATATATATATATATATATATATATATATATAATCGTGGTATATTAATGTCTGTATTAATAAAAGTTTTTGACTTGACTGGACGCATATTTTCATTCGATTGATAATATTTTGTTTCAATAGCGAGAAGTGTCGTGTTGTTCTCTTTTCTGAATAAATAAAGAGAAAAAAAATGTTATTTCCTGAAATTTTATTGCGTCTCTTTAGTTTACATCATCTTATCGTCTATTTTTACTTATTGTCGACGTTTATGAATATACTAATGATATATCCAATTTTGTCGCAAATTACTTACTATTGACAATACGTGCGAATTATTTTCCGAACAGAATTTATTGTCGTCGTGTTGCAAAGAAATAAGTTGTTTTTTTTTTTCATTTGCGCATCGTCGTTAGCAAGAAAATAAAAACGGAGAAATTTGAATGTACTGCACGGTACAAGGCTCGAGGGCAACGCAAGCTAGATTACGTAGTTTGATATCAACGTAAGTGTTGTTGCTAATAAGTTATTATAAGTGAATATATCATGAAGATAAGGAGACATACAAATCGACCTCAAGAGGTCGACCAGCCAAGTTACGGTCGGTCAGTTGTGCCATACGTGATACACGCTTGGGCGATCATGTCTCGAAAGAGATATAACTGACTGGGCAGAAGTTTTTTCCCGCTGTAGATTTCCATCATTTTCTGCGGTAGACTGGTTACCAACCAGGGCTATAGAACCCAATTTGTGCTGCTATTTAACCCACAGCTGGATGAAGAAGAGACAGATTATACCTTATCCAAGAGTATCTGTGCGTATGGTTATGCAACGTTGAGGTAGGCTCCTAATATCATGACGATAAGAAGTATGGATCAGGCTTCCAGCTAAGACTGTCGTAAATACCGAAAATTGCGGCATACAAGTCGACCTGGCGATTTAGGACTATACGTACCTCAAAGTTCGATCACCAAACATACGATAGGCAACTCATATCATAAATAAGATTAGGAGAGTGGATTAGGCTTCCAGCTAAGTCTGCAGTAATTACTGTAAATTGCGGCATACAAGTCGTCCTGGCGTACAAGCCGACCTTAAGAGTTAGAACTATACGTAACGTATAGGTCTACTACTAAACATACGGTAGGCAAAGAGTATCATAGATAAGATAAGGAGGATGTATCAGGCTTACCGTCAAGACTATATAGAGTAAATACCCTGGCGTAAATGTCGACTTCATAAGTTAGTTAGGCTACTAGTGTCTAAAGACATAGTCCTACCAGTAAATAAATTTAAGCTATAGTATAGGATAAACTGAGACAAAACTACCCAAGATCACACAATTTAGCTGTTTACTAAGTCACTAACCGTCATGGTTGTATATGCGTTGTATAGCAAACAATCAACATATACCCGTAGGTACCGTAAATTGTATCCGTGAAAATTTGCGAATGTCTAAAATACATCAGTTCTAATTAAAGACAACATATACATGTATAAAATATGATTACTGCAGATTGCACATCATACCAGGTATTGTTTTCATTGAATAACAAATTATAGTCCAGTGTAACCCGGATATAAGAGAGTTGTAGAGACCCAAATAAAGTTATCTTATATCCGTTTTTTTATATCAGGGTTTCGTATATAACCCGGATATAAGAGAGATTTATTATGGTCCCAAATTAGAGCCTGTGGCAAGGTATATAAAATAGACCAAACCCGGATATAAGAGAAACCCGGGTGAAATGGAAGCTTTAAAACTAATCAATGGTCCTGGAGCTCAGACTCTTTGGACGTTGGCACGAAAGACTAAATAGCAATAGTTGTTTCCAGGTAAAGCGAAACCGTAGACTGAAAGAAAAATGAATGGATGTAAGTCAAATTTTGATTTCCTGCTATCGATATCAAATAAGTTTATTCGTCGTAAAGTGAATTTTGAAGGCTAAATAAGTCCTCTGAGTAAATGAACTACAATTATATAAGAACTACAATTATACCTACTTAGAGCCAAACCCGAAGCAAAAACTAAAATAAAAGTGCTGAAAGAAATACAGACATACAGGCAGATAAACAGACACATACACAAACATCTTGCCTTTAATATTAAAGGCAAGATGTTTGTGTATATATTATCGATTTTCTGCACTATTGTAAGAACTGCAACCTTCAAACTTCTGAATATCGTTTCTTATGTCTTTGTCTATGAGTGTATCAAATTTGATTAAAATCGGACCACTCCTTCTATAATACGATTTTTTCGATTATCGATTTTCGATATTTATCGGGGGTACCTCGACACAAAACCTAGCTAAGAACACTCGCAGACGCTTATAGTACAACTGTGTAAATTTTCAAGAAAATCGGTGCAGCCGTTTCATAGGTAATGGACACACACACAGAGATACACACACATACACACACAAAGTTCCATTTATAAATAAGTTTAGATATTTTAATTACATTTTCGTCCGATTCTATTGTTTTTCGACAGAAACATTTGTTGCAGATTTTATTGGGGTTGCTGTCGTGGGCGACGAAAAACGAGAAAGAAAAAGAAAAAAAAATCAAATTTGACTGTGAAATTGATTTACGTGAATGTCGGGTTGAGTGTTCCCCGACGAAGAGAAATCTCTTCCAGCTGAAGGTCATATCGAGTGGTAATCTCCAAAAAAAAAATAATTTAAAGTGTTTAGGTTGGTTGTTTTGTTTTATGGCATATCAACACCTCGGCGGGTCATTTATTGCCAAGTAAACTTCTTTTATTTGTTGCTGGTAATTTCTTTTTCTTTCAACTATTTATTGTTTTTTTTTTTATATAAGTTTTGTGTCTAGTAATACGTTTTTCTTTTCGAGTATCAAGATTCATTGGGATTTGTTTTTAAGGGCAGGGTCCCCAAGTCCTACCTTTGTTATTTAACCCATAACTGGAGGGAAGGGACGGATTAATACCTTTCCCAAGGGTACCATTGCTTAAGTGAATGCATGGTATTCAACTGGAATTCGAACTCGGCTCACCGATTTCTCTTTCCGAGCCGATATTCACTGCACCACAACGCACATTCGTCACTAAACGCTTACAGCACCTGCTATTCCCAAGCGGTTACCCATCTAAATACTGACCAGGCTCAACGTTGCTTAACTTTGGTGATCGAACGAGAACAGGTGTATTCAACGTGATAGACAGTAAACCCGAAGTGTTTAGGAATGTGATTTATGAA
>JBBBDQ010000606.1:4060000-4217500 GCA_037127315.1 Ascarosepion bandense | reverse complement strand
ATGGTGAATACTGCTAAGATTGTGGTATTTTAGTGATAAGAAGGCATTTATCAAGCAGTTTTTTGCCGTAAAATGCTCAATATGAAAATAAAAATAAAGCATGATAAAGATTAAAAAAGAAGATTTGTCACTTAGATGACACGCACACAAAAAGTTCCATTTATAAATAAGTTTAGATATAATCCTAAGTAGTCATATACGCTGACGACCCTAAGATTTACTCTCGCATCGACCAAAAATCTGCCGAGGCTGACAAAGCAAACCTCGCTGCCGAGGTTGAAAAGGACCTCCAATTCGTGGCGGACTTGGGTAAGAAATAACTCGTGAATTTCAATGCTTCCAAAACGAAGCTGCTATGTATTAACCATCAGGGACAATCGCTCCTACCCCCATTAGCATCGATCAGGCCAGTCTCCCTGAATGCAAAACACTCCGCCTCTTCAGATTAACTCTCATAACAGACCTCAAGTGGAATGTCTATATAGAACCCATAGCTAAATCCGCTGCTAAGAAGGTCGGTTCTCTGTGCAGGGCCAGGAAGTTTTACCCGTCTGAAACAATCCTGCACATATACAAATCTACCATCCGTCCGTGCATTGAATACTGCTGCCATATCTGGTCGAGTGCTGCAGCTATCCACCTAGGGGTCCTTGACAAAATTCAACGGAGAATCTGCAATGTGATCGATCTCGACTTGGCATCACTGATATAGTCACTTTCTCACCGGCGCAGTGTGTCTTTTCTCCAAGTATTTTCACGGCTTTTGCTCAGATGAACTTAGCTCACTGGTACCCCCAATACATGAATTTGCTCTTGCCACAAGATTACCAACTAGATCCCACCCTTTTACTGTGAAACCAGTAAGATGTAAACATCAACCATACTCCATCAGCTTTTTTTCTCGCATTTCCCACATATGGAATTCTCTTTCGTTCACTTGCTTCCCTGACAGCTACAATCTCCAAGAATTTAAATGTAAAGTCAATAGTCATCTCCTGTCTCACACCCTTGAATCTTCTCTCTCATGTTCTCATCTCTTCCTTCTCTTACCCGCTTCCTGACAACCCCTGTATTCTGTCACTCCTTTTCATAACTTTCTTTCTGTGTAATCCCCTGCACAACAGTGGCAGTATAATGCCTTGCTTGGAGCGATACGATTATAAAATATTTAAAAAAAATCTTTTTGAGAATTGCCGAATCTCTTTGTAAAAATAGAGTGCTACTCGTTATTATCCGTACCTCTTTGCAAGAACCCACAAATATTATGCTCAACTCGTTGTATACCCACGTCGACGGAGAATAATGCTGACTTCGTCAACGAAAATAAACAAGGACCCAAAATTCGTAATCTTCAAGCCGGACAAAATGACAACCTGTTCGCAGTCAAACTGATGAACAACAACACAGGTATTTAAATAAAAATATACAACATAACTTTATTCTCTTCTTCGGAGTAGGAGGCTTGCTCGGAGAGTCAGCACACATGTATCGAGCTCAGCGAGCACCGCTCCCGGCTTCCTCTGTTTCTTCTCTGTTTTCTGATCTCAACTGCTAACTGCAAACTGGTAAATCTCTCGTCTGCTGCTGTCTGATATCATTTAAATAGACAAACCCCGTTTGACACCTGTAGCCCAAGGTGCATCTCGTTCATATCTCGGGTGCTGACTTCTTTGATCTCTGTCGTCAAAACAAAATCTAGCCTGCATTTGGGTCTTTCTTTCGCACTCTTTGACATTTCAAAATAACATTTATCTATTTTTTAATGATCTTGCAATGCAAATACAAGTATTAAATAATCTCAAGGAAAAGTTGGTTCAACGATTGTCCACCTCAGATAATAGTATCACAAAGAAACTTAAATTAAGACCCGCTCAACACAGATGTAATATAAACCATAGATTGTTTCTGTGGGGAATTCTTTTTCCTCATGTGCCTTAGCCACTAAGAATGTAGACGATCAGGTCTTTCCTCAAATTGTAGGTCTTAATGAACGGTCGTTCTCTTATTTTTAAGCCTTGTTTCTTCACCCATTTACTCAAGGCCATTCTTCTTCTTCTTCTTCTTCTATGAGCCTTGTCCCTTCAGGACGTAGGCGATCATGGCTTTCCACGTTTCCCTATCCATGGTGGCTCTTAGCACACTTTCTTTTGTTAGCCCACCCAAACCCCGCTTTGCCATTCACCTTCTCAGGCCCTTCAAATATTTTATCCGCTGCTTTCTTCTCTCTTTTTTCTTTTTCTGACATGTGAGTATCAGATTCTCCAAGCCTTCCAGAACATCAGCTGTCTTATCCTGATGTTCAGTATTAATTCCCTTTTTGTTTCCTTTTCAAAACCTCTTACTTGCTCACATGCTCGATCCATGATATTCGCAGCATCCTTCTGTAGAACCACATTTCAGTTATTTTAAGGTTTTTATTAATTTTTGAAGATATTGTCCAGCATTTTTTGCCATATTGAAGAACAGACATCATATAACAATTCAGTACTCTCTTCTTTGTTTCTAGCAAAATTTTCCTGTCTCTTAATACACTGCTTAGCTTTTGGAATGCGTCCTTGGATATTTCAATTCGTTTTGGAATGCGAAGTTTGGATATTTACCTTGTCTCTCCACTGAGACGTGATACGACGCAGGGTCGAGTTTATGGTGGGAAACCCGAAAGCTTACGCTCTGGACAAGGCTTAAAATTGCGCAGCTCCCGTTACCGATCGACCCATCTAGCGCAATGGGGTGGTGCAGCTTCAGACATATATATATATATATATATATATATATTTATATTTATATATATATATATATATATATATATATATATATATTTATATTTATATTTATATATATATATATATATATATATATATATATATATATATATCCCTCCTCTCACGTTCAGTAGGGGGTTTGCATTATTTTTTTCTTATGTCTTAATGTAAAATACTCAATAAACGTCATTTTAGACCGCACGCGTCCACTCGCATATAATAAACATTGTCTGATGACAGGCAGAAGATATGAATATAATCAAGGAATATTTCATTTCTTACGGCTGTCTGCATAAAATAATTTGTAAAATGAAGAAGACATCTAGCAAATTCCTGGTTAGAGATATTGCTGGTACGAAAAGTCAATGACATAAAAGCAGTTGAGATTAAAAAAATTAAAAAAATAAACGAATATGCAAACACAGCAAGAACTCCGTATATTTAGTAGAAATTACGCCGCCAGAACTATTTATTTTTGAAGTGTTTTACATCATGGAAAATCATTATTATTCGAAGATTTTTATTTCTTTTATATTATAACTATTATCATAATCATTGTTGCTTTTTATTTCTAGTTAACTCCATCTTATTATTGTTGTTTTTTTAAAAATAATTTTTTATTTTATTATTTTATTGCGAGTTAACGTCCATCTTGATTTTTTAGACGAAGCCATCTTTCTTTTATTTTATTTATGATGTTACTCCGTCAGTAACATTTCATATCACCGTCTTTGTTTCTTCGTTTCTGTCTCTTCGTCGCTGTTTCTCACTCTATCTTTATATATATATATATATATATATATATATATATATATATATATATTAATGCAGGTTTCATTGAATAATATAGACAAGTTTTGTCTATTAATTTTGTGTAGGATCCGTTCATACCGTCTGATATACTTGATGGTGATGACAACAAAAAATCACAGTATTTGTTGAATTTTTTATCGGGTCTAAGCATTCGGCTCACATAAGCCATTATCAAAGAGTAAATATTAACACACAGTAAACATAGAACATTTAACAATAAAGAGAATTGAATTGAAAATATAAGTCCATCCCTACCGTGGCGGATGGCCGAAGACAGTGACAAAATAGTGGTGTTGTGTTCCATGGTCTGATTACAGACATTTGAGTACGTTATTGGAAATATCAAAATTGATTGTATTCAAACCAGGTTTAAATTGTTTAATGTAGATTTCTTCGAGGATTTTTAGTTTCTGTTTGTTATTTTCTTGTTTAAGAAACGTGTACGTGTTATCAACGAGCGTTTTTCTCAGAAGTGTGCGTTGATAACCGTGTTGTTCTAAATGACGGAATATATTTGAATTTTCATTTAAGTGCAACGTCAGACGCCGTGAGAGCGAATTTGTGGTGTGGCCAATGTAGATATTATTGAAGTCATCCGCAGACAGTTGTATCACAGCTCATCAACACGGTTTGACATCCGATTGCTGGTCAGGATTGAAACCCGACTGAATTGACATGTGTCAGAGATTCTACCTATGAGCTATGGGCGCTAGGTAGAGTAGGGTGAACCAACTCTCTCTCTCGCTCTCTCTCTCTCTCTCTATATATATATATATATATATACATATATAACCTGGTTGGGAGCAATCATATG
This sequence comes from Ascarosepion bandense, assembly GCA_037127315.1. Lineage (NCBI taxonomy): Eukaryota > Metazoa > Mollusca > Cephalopoda > Sepiida > Sepiidae > Ascarosepion > Ascarosepion bandense. The sequence continues at coordinate 4,213,111 of JBBBDQ010000606.1, read as the reverse complement.
TCTAACCGTACTGATGAGCTGCGATACATCGAAACAGGACTCTCTGTGGATATATATATATATAACTTCCTGTATATGGGTACGTTTTTAGGCTCCTTTCGGTATCGAAATTTTGTAACATATTTGAGTTAATAAATTTTTGTTTCGGATCGTAGCTGATAAAGCGAGAGTTTTCTCGCTGAAATAGCTTTTAGACGAAATGTAATTTTCGGAAATTTATAAAGTTCCAAATTGTTTAAAATGCCCAAAACCTTTATGGACACCCTATAATATATATAAGCGCAACGAGTTTGTCACTTTAACTGAGCCGTTTCATATATATATATATATATATATATATATATATATATATATATATATATATATATATAAAGTAGAATCCTTGAAATTTGGTAAGGTAAATTCCAATAGAGACAGACTCCAAAGAGAACACATGGTTAATATTTATTGCTAAATTTAACAGAGTATTATAATGAGGAAACAAAAATTAGATCTTTTTACAAATCCATTGGGAATACGGCATTTCGCGGTCACTATCGTTTTTCAAAATTCAAATTCATACAACAGAGAATGTCTTAAATTTGTCCAGACGACGTTACGTGGGACAGAAAAAGGGAAAGGAAAGAATAAATATTAGAAAGAGAAAAGAGAGAGAAGGAAAAGTAGAAAATAGAATAAGGGGAAGGGGGTTAACTGAAGGTATCTTATTTTAGCTCTGAGTAACGGATGTGCGTTGTGGTCCAGTGGATATCGGCTCGGAACGAGAAAGCGGGGAGCCGAGTTCGAGTTCCAGTTGCAATTCATTGCATTCACTTACACGCAAATACCCTTGGGAAAGGTATTAATCCGTCTCTTCCCTACAGTTATGGGTTAAATAACAGGACAGATTGGGTTCTATAGCCTTGGCCGGCAACCAGTCTACCGCAGAAAGCAATGGCAACCTACTGCGGGATAATCTTCTGCCCAGTCAGTCATATCTCGAGAGAGACATGATCGCTCAAGCGTGTATCACGTATGGCACTTAACTGACTGAACGTTTTGGACCTAGATTTACAAAATTCGTTGGTGAATGAGTTGAACCTTGACCCGAACTGCTCGTTGACTGTTTTTGATGTATGATATTGGAGTTTGGAAATTAAAACTGTTCTTTTCGTTTGCATTCTCTCCAACACCTCTTCATTTCTCATGGGCTGGGTCCATGGTGTCCTTATCATCCTTCTGTAGAACCACATTTCCGCTGCCTCGAGCCTCCCCATCATCCTTGAAAAGATCGTCTAACATTCGCTGCTATACAGAAGGACAGATATCACATCGTATTCTAGTACGTTTTTCTTTGTTTCCAACGAGATTTTTGCGTATAATATTTCAATCTTCTTGTGGCCGAGTGATGTCTTGTCTAACTCTACAAAAATGATACAAACGAGGTCCAAGCTTCACCGACTGCCACAACACATTCGTTACTATATGTCCTGAGAGTAGCCAATGAATACCCTGAGTAGGTAGCCTGAGGGAGTAGCCTGAGGAGAGCGCCCTGGACTCAGCCGATGGTCGTATACGAACACTGCTACCGTAACGACCATTACCAGTCCCAGTTCGAGTGTCGAATTATATTATTACACACTAACCCGTATTATCGTTCTACTAACAAAGTTCCAAGGGTTTTATTTTGCCGTGTACAATATATATTCGTTATTTTCGATTTGGTTGCTTTTGTGTTTATTCTTGCTGGATCTTTAACCGGGTCCACGACACTATATTTGATCTCGAACAAATACAAGTTTAGTTTTGAGGTCGGTTTATAGTATATCTAACAGTATAATGAGGATATGCGTTGTGGTACAGTGGATATCGGCTCGGAACGAGAAACCGGCTAGCCGAGTTCGAATTCCGGTTGAATCCATTGTATTCACTTACGCGCAAATACCCTTGGGAAAGGTATTAATCCGTCTCTTCCTTCCAGTTATGGGTTAAATAGCAGAACAGATTGAGTTCTATAGCCTTGGTCGGCAACCAGTCTACCGCAGAAAGCAATGGCAACCTACTGCGGGATAATCTTCTGCACAGTCAGTCATGTCTATTTCGAGACATGATCGCCCAAGCGTGTATCACGTATGGCACTTAATTGACTGACTGAATATAATAGATGAAAATATGACTAAGGCTTCTACTGGGCATAAAGTGGGGGACCAGTTTTATATTGTTATGAAGTAATAAACTGATCCCCCACTAATTACTACTTAACAGTATAATACATCTCTTCCTCCTCCAGTTATGAGTTAAATAAGAGGATCGGGTTTCTATAGTCTTCGCTGGCAACCAATCTACCGCAGAAAGCAATGGCAACCTACTGCGGGTTAATCTTCTGCCCAGTCAGTCATGTCTCTTTCGAGACATGATCGCCCAAGCGTATGGCACTTAACTGACTGAACGTTATAAATCATACTTGTTGTTTTATTAAAAGATAACTCTTGTACGGCAAGAAAAAAGTCAGAACGAATGCAGGTGCAATTGGTACCCGATAAATCACTCCCAATGCGAAGCGCGTAGCAGAAAGTTACCTTCAACCTGAAATGTATTTAGAATTTCCAATATTTTTTTCTTATTTACATACGTGTCATTCCTCTCCTGAATTCCGTTTTCAAGAATATTCCAGACTCGACTTCTCGCAGCATTGTCTTATCAAAACTTATTTATAAATGGAACTTTGTTTGTGTCTCTGTGTCCGTTACCTATAGATTCCGAAACAGCTGAACCGATTTTCTTGAAAATTTACACAGTTGTACTATAAGCGTCTCCGAGTGTTTGTAGATAGGGTTTGTGTCGAGGTACTCCCGATAAATATCGAAAATCGATAATCGAAAAAATCGGGTTATAGAAGGAGTGGTCCGATTTTAATCAAATTTGATACACTCATAGACAAAAAACATAAAAAACTATATTCAGAAGTTTCAAGTTTGCAGTTCTTACAATAGTACAAAAATCGATAATATATATATATAAAAGGCAAGATGTTTGTGTATTTGTCTGTTTATCTGCCTGTATGTTTGTATTTTTTCAGCACTTTTATTTTAGTTATTGCTTCGGATTTGGCTCTAAGTAGGTATAATTGTAGTTCTTAGTCTCAGCCATGATACCATTTACTCAGAGGACTTATTTAGACTTCAAAATTCAGTTGACGACGAAAAAACTTATTTGATATTGATATAAGGAAATCAAAATTTGACTTACATCCATTCAGTTTTCTTTCAGTCTACGGTTTTGCTTTAACTGTAAACAACTGTTGCTTTTTAGTCTTTCGTGCCAATATTCAAAGAGTGTGAGTTCCAGGACCATGGATTATTTTTAATGCTTTCATTACACCCGAGCAACGCTGGGCTATACTTCTAGTAATAAAATAATTCCTTGATGCCTATGCAAGCTGAATGAGATCGCTTTTGAAACGGAATCTCGATAAGAAAATAGCCGAAACTCCGCTGATATTTGACTTTTGCCGGTTTTTATCTCTTTAGAAGCAGAACTACTCACGGTTTTTTTCACCTTAGAGAAAAAAAAATGCGTTTGTTTGATTATGCACTTTTGTACAGAAAACCGCTTCCAATAACCCGAGTTAACGTTTTTCTTTTTTTAGTTTCTTTTCCTGGCAATTACTAAACGGTGTCGAAGCGAAATGGCTCCAGAATATTCGTGGCACGTGAAATGAATTGAGAATCATACGGGATGTTATCTCACTCTCGAACGCAGACATTTGAATTTCGTTGGGAAGACATGGTGGTCACGTTCTGCCGACTAGACGACCCACGCCACGTCACGCTTGTCGCCTGGTCTTGTTCAACAGGCACGTATATAACGGAATTCCCACCTGCTGTCAAGCCGGCACGTTCGACTCACTATTTACGCCGCCAACATCCGGATCGAATCTGTATGTAAAGTCCCAAAAATGTCCTACATTTTTGTGGGTGCGAAGAGAAAGATGGCAGACAATTATACACAGAATAATATCTTTAGATTTCTCTTCGGGATTTACTCAGAAATTTTCTCTTTTCTTTTTAACCTCAAAATTTCTCTCATCGTTTTAAACTTAAATTTTTCTGCTTTTCTTTACAGATTTAACCTTACATCCCGAGTTTTAACCTCAGATTTTCTCTACGTAATTTTAACTTCAATATATTTTTCTCATTTTTAACCACAGATTTTCTTTAAGTATATTTAACATCAAAGTTTCTCTTTCCGTTTTTTACCTCAGAATTTCTCTTCGTATTTTAAACCCAGAATTTCTCTTCGTATTTTAACCCCAGAATTTCCTATGTATTTCTTAACCTCAAATTTTCTGTTTTCGTTTTTAACCTCAGATTTTCTCTACGTAATTTTAACATCAAACTTTCTCTTCTTGTTTTTAACTTCAAATTTTATATTTTTTTAACATTTAATGTTACATTCCAAATTTTAACGTCAGATTTTCTCGTTTTTTTTTAACCTCAGATTTTCTCTACGTATTTTTAACTTCAATTTTTCTTCTCGTTTTTAAAATCAGAATTTTTCTGTTCGTTTTCAACCTCAGTATTTCTCTCCATCAAATTTTCTCTTCTCCTTTTTAACTCACAAATTTTATATTTTTTTAACATTTAATGTTACATTCCAAATTTTAACGTCAGATTTTCTCTCGTTTTTTTTTTAACCTCAGATTTTCTCTACGTATTTTTAACTTCAATTTTTCTCTTCTCGTTTTTAAAATCAGATTTTTCTGCTCGTTTTTAACCTCAGATTTTTTCTGCTCGTTTTTAACCTCAGTATTTCTCTCCGTATTTTTAACCACAAATTTTGTCTTCCTGTTTTAACGTCTGGTTTCCTCTACCTCTACGTATTTTACGTCTCACACTTTCTCTTCAGATTTACAACTTCAAATTTCTTCTTTAGATTTTTGAATCTTAAACTTTCATTTCGAGTTTTAACCTAACATTTTATCTTCTGTTTTTAATCTCAAATTTCTTCTACATGCTTTTAATCTGAAAATATTTCTTAGGATATTAAACGTCATACTTTCAACGGAGAGAGAAAGTTCGCCAAAAGCATCATAGCTTCTAATCTTCAAGTAAAATGTCTAAGTTTCGTTAACGTTGAAATAAACAGATTTCTTCAAATATTTAAATATTCGCCAAAGTCTCTTGTATTTCATTAAAAGTCTTTTCATTGATTCTCTATAATCAGGATTGTCAATATTCCTATGTAACTTCTAAAACAGTAAAGGTTTTCGGGCTCTTGACGGAATCTGACGGAATGTGCCGAATCGGGGGCGGCCGCTGGCGGAAAATGTGGCGGTGTGGCGAAATTCCAACACATCTTTACCTTCTCGGATTTTTGCTTAATTATGTCATCTATGGTTAAGCAAATGTGTCAAGCATTTTCGCCGGCCACTGCCTTTCAAATCGTCTGTCTTTAACCCAGTTGTTGCGTCAGCATTAGCTGGGTATTAATTGAAATTTGAACCGAGCGTTCGCGCTCGTGTTTCCCCACTTTAAAAACTGACTTTGTGTCACAACTCACACAAGGGAGTGGGTAAACATTCCTGTCCTTGATGCTGACCGTGTCGTCAGCATTTGATGTCAATCATACTTTTGTCGGGCGCTACTTGCGTTCTCCGCCTTTAATGACGCTCATAATCATCTCGGGTTCTTCTTCTATGTGCCCAGTCTTTTGAGGACATAGGCGATCATGGTTCTCCACGTCTCCCTATCTCTGGTGGCTCTGAGCACGCCTTCTCCTGTTACACCACCCAAACCCCGCTCTGCCATCCACTAGCTCAAGCCCATAAATCTAGAACATAAATGTATAGAAACTATTATGGCCACAAAATGAGGGATCAGTTTATATATTGTTTATAATATAGAATTGATCCCCCATTTTATATCCACATTATAATTTCTTATAAACAGTTGGCATATATCTTCTTCTATGTGCCCTGTCTTTTCAGGACTTAGGCGATCATGGTTCTCCACGTCTCCCTATCCCTGGTGGCTCTGAGCACGCCTTCTCCTGTTACACCACCCAAATCCCGCTCTGCTATCATTACAGCTGTATTCCCATCCTTCTCTTCCTCTTTTCTCTGACATCTCTTGTAACTCGTTCGTCTTTCTCTTTACTTTCCTCCAATTTAATCTTTCTCTTTTATGTAGCCCCCTGTGCATCAGAGGCTTTAACGCCTTGCTTGGGATGAAACGATTAAAAAAAAAGACTTCAACTGGTGCTGATGTTTTCGCCTATCGTCCGGTTCATACTCCTCCAAGGTCTTTTGGGCAACAGTCGGGGTTTATCCCTTCTTTTTCTACTTTAGAGAGGATTTCCATTTACTTTTAAAGACTACTTCAAATTTGAAATTATGTTTCTTTATTTCACTTGATTAGAAGATGTTAGGTTCGCATATCTTCCACTTTAGATTTTTCTATGGTCTTTTGAACAGGAGTGGAGGCTGAATATTATTTTCTTGTTTATGATTGGGTTTCTAAAGTACTTCTGTTCTTTTTCACTCAAAGAAAATCCGTGCGAGTTAGTGGTATTATCGCCTTGCGTGGGGGTGAATAGATTAGAAAAAAGACAATCTGAAAACCGTTAAATACGGTTGCAAATAAAACTAAACTAATATCCGTTAGTTTATAACAAGGGACACATATCTGGCGCCCACTTATTTAATCTAAACTTATTTATAAATGGAACTTTGTCTGTGTGTGTGTCTGTGTGTGTGTATGTCAGTTACCTATAGACTCCGAAACGGCTACACCGATTTTCTTGAAAGTTTACACAGTTGTATTATAAGCGTCTGCGAGTGTTCTTAGCTAGGTTTTGTGTCGCGGTACCCCCGATAAATATCGAAAACCGATAATCGAAAAAATCGGGTTATAGAAGGAGTGGTCCAATTTTAATCAAATTTCATACACTCATAGACAAAGACATAAGAAACGATATTCAGAAGTTTCAAGGTAACAGTTCTGACAATAGTTCAGAAAATCGATAATATATATATCTATATATAAAAGGGAATATGTTTGTGTGTGTGTCTGTTTATCTGCCTGTATGTCTGTATATTTTTCAGCCCTTTTATTCTTGTTTTTGCTTCGTGTTTGGCTCTAAGTAGGTATAATTGTAGTTCTTAGTCTCGGCAATGATACCATTTACTCAGAGGACTTATTTAGCCTTCAATATTCAATTTACGACGAAAACACTTATTTGATATCGATACTAGGAAATCAAAATTTGACTTACATTCATTCATTTTTCTTTCAGTCTACGGTTTCGCTTTAACTGGAAACAACTATTGCTTTTTAGTCTTTCATGCCAACGTCCAAAGAGTCTGAGCTCCAGTACCGTGGATTAGTTTTAAAGCTTTCATTACACCCGAGCAACGCCGGGCTATACTGCTAGGATAAACTATAAACACACACAGACAGCGGACGGACGTAAAATCAAGCTCTCCATCTATTCTGAAGATGAGATTCTGATCTCGAAATGTTAATGAATAGTAAATAGGTAATACCCAACACCTTCTTCACCTTCCTTTATTTTACTAAACGCATTGTGATAACCTTCTAATACTTACCTATACACTAAACTAATAATTTCGTTTGATGACTTTAAATGTTTTTCATCGAAAAAAAAAAAATCGTAATTTGTTTGCGTATAATTTTTCTTTGAAAAACATTTAGGACAATATATTGCCTATACGAATTCCTGAACATCTATTAGGTGCAGATCAGATTTAACAACAGCTGTCGTTCCATGCGTTCATGGTTGGTCAAGGACAGAAAAACATGTTTTTCTGATGGCCAGGGGCACTGGGAAAACGGTATTGATTTGTGCAGACACAATACATGGCAAGGTTGGATGCGTTTCAAAAGCAACTGCTTGACGGACACGCAAATTAGGGTTTTAACATCTCTAAAGTCTATCTATCTATCTATCTATCTATCTATCTATCTATCTATCTATCTATCTATCTATCTATCTCAATTTGTTTATGAAAACAATATAGCTATCTGAATATGCTCCTGTTAAACTAACTGACTTTGCTCGTGTTGAACTATCTATCTGACTTTGCTCGTGTTAAACTATCTATGTGAATGTGCTCGTGTTAAACTATCTCAATGTGTTCATGTTAAACTATCTATCTCAATGTGTTCATGTTAAACTATCTATCTCAATGTGTTCATGTTAAACTATCTATCTCAATGTGTTCATGTTAAACTATCTATCTCAATGTGTTCATGTTAAACTATCTATCTCAATGTGTTCATGTTAAACTATCTATCTCAATGTGTTCATGTTAAACTATCTATCTCAATTTGTGCATGTTAAACTATCTATCTATCTATCTATCTATCTATCTATCTATCTATCTCAATTTGTTTATGAAAACAATATAGCTATCTGAATATGCTCCTGTTAAACTAACTGACTTTGCTCGTGTTGAACTATCTATCTGACTTTGCTCGTGTTAAACTATCTATGTGAATGTGCTCGTGTTAAACTATCTATCTCAATGTGTTCATGTTAAACTATCTATCTCAATGTGTTCATGTTAAACTATCTATCTCAATGTGTTCATGTTAAACTATCTATCTCAATGTGTTCATGTTAAACTATCTATCTCAATGTGTTCATGTTAAACTATCTATCTCAATGTGTTCATGTTAAACTATCTATCTCAATGTGTTCATGTTAAACTATCTATCTCAATGTGTTCATGTTAAACTATCTATCTCAATGTGTTCATGTTAAACTATCTATCTCAATGTGTTCATGTTAAACTATCTATCTCAATGTGTTCATGTTAAACTATCTATCTCAATGTGTTCATGTTAAACTATCTATCTCAATTTGTTCATGTTAAACTATCTATCTCAATTTGTTCATGTTAAACTATCTATCTCAATTTGTGCATGTTAAACTATCTATCTATCTATCTATCTATCTATCTATCTATCTATCTATCTATCTATCTATCTATCTAGCTAATCTCCGCCCCTCGCAGTTTTGTCCGGCTCTGTTTTTTGTTTAACCTTTTCCCCAACTTTAAAATATCCCACTTCGCTGACCTCGAGGGAACTCTCAATTCTTGACCGTTGTTAACTTTGCCCCTTTCCTCTTTATCCGACACCCTTGAATTTTGAAAATTTTCACTAATTTATATTGGCACTGTAATCTTAAGTACATTGAACTCTCCTCCTGCATCATTTTTTAATATTAAAAATTTTTTAAAATATTAATTAGGATCAGGTTCATGGAGTTTATCTTCCCACTCTTCCACTTCGGATTAACGGATTAAAGAAAAATTATATATATATATATTATGCTCTCATTACGATTGAGCTCTCTGGAGAAGAACATTTTAAAAACAGTTTCCGCTTCGGCTATATGCGTGACTCTTCAGAAATGAATTGAGTTCTTTCGGTGACTGGCATGTGTATATACTGTTTCTATACAACACGTTAAAATTTCCGTTCTCTGATTTCATGCTCCTATGGCTTAGTAGCTACTCCGACTGACACCAAATCGGTCGAGTTTCGATCCTGGCCAGAAGCAAGTGGATGTGTCTAGCCACACTGATGAGCTGTGATACAGCGAAACAGGCTTGTATGTGTATATAAACAATAAGACATATAGCATGAATTCAACACACGAAATCCTGTAGTCAATTCCTTTTCAGCAGTGACTGTCTATAGGACTATCGGAAACAAATTGCTTCTCAAAAAGGGAGCGATTTTTGAAAATCCATTTGTAATGATGAAAGTGTCGTTGCTTTAAGAATTGGCTTGATTTCCATTAGGAGACCATCGAAATTGACAACAGCAAAGAATCACCAATTTGGGTCAGGCGATATGTTACCCACCAAGCGTTACATGATTCGACACTTAAAATACCGTCAGCAATAGTAACAAGCCGTTGTCGACTGTCGTTTGAAACGCTTCGTACTGCAACATTCCTTCATTAGATAAATGTTCATGGCTCACGTGTCTGGAACCTAAGACCTCTTGGGATTCGTTTGCTTTCATCCAATATTCTTGGAGGGGACATGGTTTATTCATAATGATAAAGATGAGTCTCTCCCCGATTATGGTCGGGCAATAGATAAGTAATTTATTGGATCATTGCGACATGAGAACAGATCGACTCTCACCACGCAAGTCCACACCCTCGGTAGAAAAAAAAATCTGGAAAAATGGTGAAGAGAAGGAAAAGGAGAATTAAGATAAGAAATCCGTCAGTTGATTCCATGCAAATTTATTTTTCTCCCCTCCCCCCCGGTGCATTCGGCTTCGTCGCTGAAAAGCGAGAGAAAATGAAGAATTTATCAGCTTCGCCGTGCAGAGAAAAAATGTGAATGGTTAAATCGAATACTATGAAGTCTTAGTCGTAATTAGGTTCCAACTACGACGTCGATTTCTTGTGATACATCTTTTTATCTTTGTATCACTGTCCTTATATATCTTTTAATTTATCTGTCTGAATTTAGCGAGCTCTCAAATTATATTTATATCTATTTACCTATATGCATGTAAATTTGTTAATATATATATATATATATATATATATATATATATATATATATATAACTCATCCACATACAAGCCTGTTTCCTTGTATCACAGCTCATCAGTGTGACTAGACGCATCCACTTGCTTCTGGCCGGGATCGAAACTCGACAGATTTGGTGTCAGTCGGGGTCACTACTCCCTAAGCCATCGACGCATGGAATCAAATAAGTGAAATTTTAACGTGTTGTATAGAAGCAGTGTATACACACGCCAGTCACCGAGAGAATTCGATTCATTTCTGAAGAGTCACGCATATAGCAGAAGCGGAATTGTTTTCAAAATTTTCTTCTCCAGAGAGCTCAATCATAATGAGAGCATAATATATATATATATATATATATATATAAAGGAAAAGTCAACACGTCATTTCAATTTGTTATAAGCTACAGCTCATTTCAATCAGTTTAATTAGCTCATTTCATCTGACCCTACAATATTCCTTCCATCTGGTACAAAATTTCTGCCGGTAATTATAAGTTTCATATCGCTCTGGTTAACAGCCATCGAGCTCTCTATATGGATTTACTACTTAATATTTTATTTTAAGGTAATCTTGTTGGATTATCCTCACGGCTTACGGACGGGACACCTATATATATATATATATATATATATATATTAGTCATCCACATACAAGCCTGTTTCGCTGTATCACAGTTCATCAGTGTGGCTAGACGCATCCACTCGCCTAAAGTATATCAAAATTATAATAGAAAGAAAGAAAGAAATACGAGGTAAACTTAGAGGAATCTATATCAATCTGGGTCTACATCAGTGTTAAACAGCTAACTTACAGAGTGAAGAGATTGGAAAAGAGAAAACCGGAAACCGCATCCTAAACAGGAAACAAGGAATGAGCCTCTTCACCTGTTCAATAGATGTGGATGGTGTGTGAACCGGGCGATATATACTAGCAGTATAGCCCGGCCTTGCTCAGGTGTAATGAAAGCTTTAAAACTAATCCATGGTCCTGGAGCTCAGAGTCTTTGGACGTTGGCACGAAAGACTAAAAAGCAATAGTTGTTTCCAGTTAAAGCGAAACCGTAGACTGAAAGAAAAATGAATGGATGGAAGTCAAATTTTGATTTCCTGGTATCGATATCAAATAAGTGTTTTTCGTCGTAAACTGAATTGTGAAGGCTAAATAAGTCCTCTGAGTTAATGGTATCATGGCTGAGACTAAGAACTACAATTATACCTACTTAGAGCCAAACACGAAGCAAAAACTAAAATAAAAGGGCTGAAAAAATATAGATATACAGGCAGATAAACAGACACACACACAAAAATCTTGCCTTATATATATATATATTTATATATATATATATATATATATCATCAATTTTCTCCACTATTGTAAGAACTGCAACTTTGAAACTTCTGAATATCATTTCTTATGTCTTTGTCTATGAGTGTATCAAATTTGATTAAAATCGGACCACACCTTCTATGACCCGATTTTCTCGGGCGTACCTCGACACAAAACCTAGCTAAGAACACTCCCAGACGCTTCTAGTACGACTGTGTAAATTTTCAAAAAATTCAGTGCAGCCGTTTCGGTGTCTACAGGTATGGACACACACACACACACACACACACAGAGACATAGTTACATTTATAAATAAGTTTATATATATATATATGAAGCATAATAGAATTATAATAGAAAGAAAGAAAGAAAGAAAGAAAGAAAGAAAACAGGGTTAAACGTAGAGAATTCTATATCTATCTGGATCTATTAATATAAATAAGTTTGTTTCTGTATGTATATATATATATATATATATATATATATATTGTAATGGTTGTTGCAATGGTTTATAAATTCATAGTATTACTACACAAAAATTTTCGCGTTTCGAAGCTGCTACGTGCGCTTTTCATCAGGTGATATGTTGAAATGAAAATTAAATGGTGAAAACGGTTTATTTATGTTTCATATGATGTTTAAGTGAACGTGGGCTTGGGTTAGGAGAGGTAGCTTAGTTTTAGACAGGTTCCTTATTTATTTTGTCTGGGTACTTCTTATATTGGGATTTATGGGGTTTTTTTTAAGGAAGGGTAGACACGTTTTGTTTATTTTACTGCTATCTATGTGTAATTAGAGTGGCGCCGCTGTTAATGAAAACAATGTAAATGAATGTGGGTTGGGCGTTTTTTATGATCTAGTCGTCAGTCTTTAGTCAAAGAGATATCGTTTTGGGTTAGAAGAACGGTGTGGGGTAGCTTTGTTTTGGACAGGTCACGTTTCCATTTAGTTTAGGTAATTCTTATATGTGCTCTACGTGTTCTACAATTTTGTTACAATATACATACATACATACATACATACATACATATATATATATATATATATATATTATGTATGTATGTATGTATATTCTACGTGTTCTACAATTTTGTTACAATATACATACATACATACATACATATATATATATATATATATATATATGTATGTATGTATGTATATTGTAACAAAATTGTAGAACACGTAGAGCTTGGGGCCACACGATGCTTGGGGCCACACGATGATATATATATATATATATATATATATATATATATATATATATATATATCATCGTGTGGCCCCAAGCAAGGTATTTTACAGCCACTGTACCTTCTCAGCAGTGACTGTTTATAGGACTACAGGGAACAAATTGCTTCTCGATCAGGTAGCGATTTTTGAAAACCCATTTGTAGTCATGAAATTGTCGTTGCTTTAGGAATTGGCTTGATTTCCATATTAGAATACCATCGAAATCGACAACAGGAAAGAATCACCAGTTTGGGTCAGGTTTGTTGTCAGCTAGCGAGCATTACATGATTCGACACTTCAAATACTGTCCGAAATAGTAATGAGCCTTTGTCGACTGTCGTTTGAAACGTTTCTTGCCACAATATTCCATTATTAGATAAATGTCCATGGCTCACGTGTTTGGTACCTAAGATCTCTTGGGATTCGTTTCTGGCATCCAATATTCTTGCAGGGGACATGGTTTATTCATAATGATAATGCTAAGTCTCTCCCCGATTATGGTCGGGCAACGGATAGGTAATTTATTGGATCATTTCGACACGAGAACAAGTCGACTCTCACCACGCAAATCCACACCCTCGGTAGAAAAAAAAAAGAATTCTTGAAAGACAGTGAAGAGAAGGAAAAGGAGAATTAAGATAAGAAATCCGTCAGTTGATTCCATGCAAATTTGTTTTTTTCTCCCCCAGGTGCTTTAGGCTTCGTCGCTGAAAAGCGGGACAGAAAATGAAGAATTTATCAGCTTCGCCGTGCAGAGAAAAAATGTGAATTGTTGAATCGAAGACTAGAAAGACTTAGTCGTAATTAGGTTCCGACTACGACGTCGATTTCTTGTGATACAACTTTTTATCTTTGTATCACTGTCCTTATATATCTGAGTTTTTACTTTTTATTTGTTTGAATTTAGCGTGCTCTCCAACTATATTTATATCTGTTTACTTATATGCATGCAAATCTTTTAATATATTTATGTGTGTGTGTGTGTGTGTGTGTGTGTGTGTTACGGAAATTGACGAAGATTAACGAAACTTGTTTATCAACAACCGACAATTTGAAATGATTTGTTTGAACATTATTTTTGATCGATACTCGTATTTAAGTAGATATTCTGTTTATAATCAAAAAGTATTATATATTTATTTCTACCGGCCTGATTATTTACGATAATCATCATGTTACGGAAATTAACGAAGATTAACGAAACTGGTTATAAACAAACGACAATTTGAAATGATATGTTTGAACATTATTTTTGATCGATACTCGTATTTAAGTAGATATTCTGTTTATAATCAAGCAGTATTATATATTTATTTCTACCGGCCTGATTATTTACGATAATCATCATGTTACGGAAATTAACGAAGATTAACGAAACTTGGTTATAAACAACCGACAATTTGAAATGATTTGTTTGAACATTATTTTTGATCGATACTCGTATTTAAGTAGATATTCTGTTTATAATCAAAAAGTATTATATATTTATTTCTACCGGCCTGATTATTTACGATAATCATCATGTTACGGAAATTAACGAAGATTAACGAAACTGGTTATAAACAAACGACAATTTGAAATGATATGTTTGAACATTATTTTTGATCGATACTCGTATTTAAGTAGATATTCTGTTTATAATCAAAAAGTATTATATATTTATTTCTACCGGCCTGATTATTTACGATAATCATCATGTTACGGAAATTAACGAAGATTAACGAAACTGGTTATAAACAAACGACAATTTGAAATGATATGTTTGAACATTATTTTTGATCGATACTCGTATTTAAGTAGATATTCTGTTTATAATCAAGCAGTATTATATATTTATTTCTACCGGCCTGATTATTTACGATAATCATCATGTTACGGAAATTAACGAAGATTAACAAAACTGGTTATAAACAAACGACAATTTGAAATGATATGTTTGAACATTATTTTTGATCGATACTCGTATTTAAGTAGATATTCTGTTTATAATCAAAAAGTATTATATATTTATTTCTACCGGCCTGATTATTTCCGATAATCATCATGTTACGGAAATTAACGAAGATTAACGAAACTGGTTATAAACAACCGACAATTTGAAATGATTTGTTTGAACATTATTTTTGATCGATACTCGTATTTAAGTAGATATTCTGTTTATAATCAAAAAGTATTATATATTTATTTCTACCGGCCTGATTATTTACGATAATCATCATGTTACGGAAATTAACGAAGATTAACGAAACTTGGTTATAAACAAACGACAATTTGAAATGATATGTTTGAATATTATTTTTTATCGATACTCGTATGTAAGTAGATATTCTGTTTATAATCAAACAATATTATATATTTATTTCTAACGGCCTGATTATTTACGATAAATTTTGGTTACGAAAATGTGTGTCATTCGGCAAGATTCAAACCTGAGACCCCTATCCATATATCTGTTCGTGGACGAGAGGTCTAAGAGGGGCCAGATTAATTGGCTTCCCTTATGTAAAAACAATGTGAAAAATTAATGAGATCATCCTTGTCTCACTTTTTTTTAAAAAAACAAAGCGATAGCTACACATGTATCTACGCATTGCTCATTCAGTAAAAAAATTTAAACACTCTCGGCTACTGGCGTGTGTTTACACTGTATATATTTATAAAGATTAAAAATACCTAAGTCCCTATTTAAGCCTATTTAATTTTAAACCTGCATATAGTCATTAATTCACTGCTTTTGTTTTGTAAATTAGGATTATCTAGCGGTTTTAAAATATTTTTTCTAGAAGGCGTATAGTTATATCTATTTCTAATTCTATTACAAGATTTGGTTTTGGTGATGATATCCGAGCTAATCACGGAGTTTTTGCTGTTGTTTTTAATTGCCAATAATAATAATTGCCAATAATAATAATTGCCAATAATAATAATTGCCAATAATAATAATAATTGCCAATAATAATAATTGCCAATAATAATAATTGCCAATAATAATAATAATTGCCAATAATAATAATTGCCAATAATAATAATTGCCAATAATAATAATTATTGCCAATAATATTTTGAGAGGACAGTGCTATTCCTAAATTTGTTATAACTTAAATTCAATTTATGATTGTAAACTTTTATTACTTTTCAGTAGTTCCAAAATAATTTCCGGTGCTGAGTATAGAAAACCGTTACATAATATAAATTAAATCTATTCAACTTACACATCGAGACTATTCTGAGAACCCTAGAAGTTATGTCAGGATTCGTCATCGGAGGCCACAATTTAAACAATATAAGGTACGCAGATGATACAGTGCTGATAGCAGGCACAGAAAAAAAACTACAAGACCTCCTACAGCAGGTAGTTGAAGAGAGTGACAAGATGATACAGTGCTGATAGCAGACACAGAAAGGAAATTACAAGACCTCCTACAGAAGGTAGCTGAAGAGAGTGACAAGATGATATAGCGCTGATAGCAGACACAGAAAGAAAACTACAAGACCTCCTACAGAAGGTAGTTGAAGAGAATGACAAGATGATACAGTGCTGATAGCAGACACAGAAAGGAAATTACAAGACCTCCTACAGACGGTAGCTGAAGAGAGTGACAAGATGATACAGTGCTGATAGCAGACACAGAAAGGAAACTACAAGGCCTCCTACAGAAGGTAGCTGAAGAGAGTGACAAGATGATAGAGCGCTGATAGCAGACACAGAAAGAAAACTACAAGACCTCCTACAGAAGGTAGCTGGAAGAGAATGACAAGATGATACAGTGCTGATAGCAGACACAGAAAGGAAATTACAAGACCTCCTACAGACGGTAGCTGAAGAGAGTGACAAGATGATACAGTGCTGATAGCAGACACAGAAAGGAAACTACAAGGCCTCCTACAGAAGGTAGCTGAAGAGAGTGACAAGATGATACAGTGCTGATAGCAGACACAGAAAGAAAACTACAAGACCTCCTACAGAAGGTAGCTGAAGAGAGTGACAAGATGATACAGTGCTGATAGCAGACACAGAAAGGAAATTACAAGACCTCCTACAGACGGTAGCTGAAGAGAGTGACAAGATGATACAATGCTGATAGCAGACAGGGAAAGGAAACTACAAGACCTCCTACAGACGGTAGCTGAAGAGAGTGACAAGATGATACAGTGCTGATAGCAGACACAGAAAGAAAACTACAAGACCTCCTACAAACGGTAGCTGAAGAGAGTGACAAGATGATACAGTGCTGATAGCAGACAGGGAAAGGAAACTACAAGACCTCCTACAGAAGGTAGCTGATGAGAGTGACAAGATGATACAGTGCTGATAGCAGACACAGAAAGAAAACTACAAGGCCTCCTACAGACGGTAGCTGAAGAGAGTGACAAGATGATACAGTGCTGATAGCAGACACAGAAAGGAAACTACAAGACCTCCTACAGAAGGTAGCTGGAAGAGAGTGACAGAAAAGGACTACAAATAAACTGCAAGAAAACGGAATGCAAGGTCATCAGCAAAAAGGGCAGCCCAAAATTCAGAAGGCGGAAAGTGCGACACTCAGATCCGAAGGCGAATTGGGATGGCGAAAGAAACATTCCAGAAGTTGAGTAAAGTATTAAGAAACAGGACAATTTCACTAGAAACAAAGAGGAGAATACGGGATTGCTATGTGATGTCGGCTCTTCAATATGGCAGTGTATCTTGGACAATATTATCGAAGATGAAGAAAAAATTTGAAGCAGTTGAAATATGGTTCTACAGAAGGATGCTGCGGATAACATGTTAGCAATGACGAGGTTTTGGAAACGATGGAGACGAAAAGGAACTTAATACTGAGCATCAGGAAGAGACAGCTGAAGTTTCTGGGACATGCAATGAGGAAGGAGGGCTTGGAGAATCTGTTAGTAACAGGCCAGATAGAGGGAAAAAGAGACAGGGGAAAGCAGCGGATAACATATTTGATGGACCTGATCAGGTGGATGACCGAACGAGGGTTTCATGGTGCAACAGGAGAAAGCGTGCTAAGAACTTGTAATTTCCTTTCCGTGTCTGCAATCAGCACTATATCGTCTACGTACCGTATGTTATTCAAATTGTGGCCTCCGATTACAAATCCTCGCATAACATCTAGGGTCTTGAAAATATTCTTGCTGTACAAGTTCAACAGGTCTGGTGAAAAGACACATCCTTGTCTTACGCCCCTTTCTATCTTTGTATATCTGCTGACTTCGTTACCTGTCCGTATGCAGGTGGTTTACTACCAGTAGAGATTCTTAATTGCTCTCATGTCTTTTCCAAAAATGACGAGGCTGCTGAGCATCTTCTTAAATTATTTCTGGTGTATTTTGTAGAACTCTTTTGCATAATCGATAAAACATACGTACAATTCCTTCATTTATATTGCTATTTTGGAGGGCATCTTTATCATAAATATGGCGTTTCTTGTTACGGTGTCTTTGATGAACCCGCACTGTTTGTGTCCTATCTCTGGCCTGATTCTGCTTCTCGCTGTATTTATTAGGATTTGGACGATCAGTTTTTTTTATATGGCTCATTAAGGTGATATTTCGGTAGAATTCGCACTCGTTTGCACCTGGCTTCTTAGGAAGTGATATGAAAATCAGCTTTTCATTCAGTCAGTTAAGTGCCATACGTGATACACGCTTGGGCGATCATGTCTCGAAAGAGACATGACTGACTGGGCAGAAGATTATCCCGCAGTAAGTTGTCATTGCTTTCTGCGGTAGACTGGTTGCCAGCCAAGGCTATAGAAACCCGATCCTCTTATTTAACTCATATCTGGAGGAGGAAGAGATGTATTATACTGTTAAGTAGTAATTAGGGGGGGGATCAGTCTATTACTTCATAACAATAGAAAACCGGTCCCCCACTTTATGCCCAGTAGAAGCCTTAATCATATTTTCATCTATTATATTCAGTTAGTCAGTTAAGTGCCATACGTGATACACGCTTGGGCGATCATGTCTCGAAAGATACATGACTGACTGGGCAGAAGATTATCCCGCAGTAGGTTTGCCATTGCTTTCTGCGGTAGACTGGTTGCCAGCGAAGACTATAGAAACCCGATCCTCTTATTTAACTCATAACTGGAGGAGGAAGAGATGTATTATACTGTTAAGTAGTAATTGGGGGGGGGATCAGTCTATTACTTCATAACAATAGAAAACCGGTCCCCCACTTTATGCCCAGTAGAAGCTTTAATGATATTTTCATCTATTATATTCAGTTAGTCAGTTAAGTGCCATACGTGATACACGCTTGGCCGATCATGTCTCGAAAGAGATATGACTGACTGGGCAGAAGATTATCCCGCAATAGGTTGCCATTGCTTTCTGCGGTAGACTGGTTGCCGACCAAGGCTATAGAACCCAATCTGTCCTTCTATTTAACCCATACCTGGAAGGAAGCAGACGGATTAATACCTTTCCCAAGGGTATTTGCGCGTAAGTGAATACAATGGATTCAACTGGAATTCGAACTCAGCTTCCCGGCTTCCCGGCTTCTCGTTCCGAGCCGATATCCACTGTACCACAACGCACATCCCAAAATGCCAATTACAGGTGAGAGACTCTAAAATCAAAAAACCTTTTCATTAAGGTTCTTTAAAATAAAGTTCTACTAAGCCCTATAAATGAACTGACAGTATTATGCAAGCAACACAAATATTTCTTTTTAAAATTCGATTAATTATAATGTTAGTTTATAACTTATGGTCTAACATTACTTAAAAATAACTTTATTAAAATTAATGACATACATAATACATATTTGGTTTCGTAACTCTAATCTACGTTAGTATATCTTAATTACCTAATTCTAATTTTAACCAAACAGTCCAGCCCCTTAACAGATGAGGTTAAAGAAAATCAAATTAAAAAAAACAACTTAAAATCCACTCTGCTGTGAGCTGTTAAAAATTCACTATTCATTTGAATATATTTGAATACTGAATATTGCTAGTATATATCTTACCCAGACAAAATCAAAAAGTGCCATGTTTTGCATTAAGCATTGTACTCCAAGCGACCCAAATTTTCAACTCCATGCTTCAACTTGATTCTCACTTTTGAGACACCTACAGACATATTGCTTAACTTTCTACAACCACTCCACCTTAATTTTCTGAATAACCATGAATTAATGTTTTATTTTCCAAAATAAATAATTTTTACAATTTATTTTAAAATATCACCTGAAGAAGGAAAATGTTGATCTGAAACATGAAAAATTTTGTGTAGTGATATAACGCTTGTATACATTATAGTAATAGCAAAAAACAATATATATTCTACTCATCGTAGAAACCTAGGTTGCGTAATAACTCGTTTACAAATAGAAAATATTTGAAAGTTCTACAATATAATTGTATTGAACACGTTTTAATGCAAATGTCCACTGGTCTAACCATTTTATGACCAGAAACTAAGTAATTAAACAGTCAATACACATACATATACACACACACATACACACACACACATACATATATATATATATATATATATATATATATATATATATATACACGCTTGTATACATATATATATGTATATACACGCTTGTATATATATAAATATATATATATACGCTTATATATATATATAGTCATCCACAGACAGCTCTGTTTCGCTGTATCACAGCTCATCAGTATGGTTAGACATCCGATTGCTTTTTACTCAGGATTGAAACTCGACCGAACTGGCGTCAGTCGGCGATTCTACCGCTGAGCTATGGGCGCTCGGTAGAAGAAGGCAGATTTTGTAGCGTGTATTTTATCATTATAGACGTCCCGTAGCTGAGAGTATTCTAATTCATTGCTGAATGAACGATGCGTAGATGCTAGAGTAGCTACTGTTTTTCAAAGTCTACCATTCTTCCAGAGTGCTCAATCAGGGTGTGAGAGCGTAAATAGTCA
This sequence comes from Ascarosepion bandense, assembly GCA_037127315.1. NCBI lineage: Eukaryota > Metazoa > Mollusca > Cephalopoda > Sepiida > Sepiidae > Ascarosepion > Ascarosepion bandense. Next base: position 4,192,064 of record JBBBDQ010000606.1, on the reverse strand, counting down.
TACATATGCTTTTGTTCACTAAAGAGAAAAGACTGAAACTGAGATATCCAGAAAAGGTATGCCACATGAAAGTAGAACAATCTACTTCCCTGTAATAGGTTTGGTTCGATTTCCAGCGGAGATATCCCGAGGAATGCTGGAACGTACAACAGCCGACACGTGGTGAATTTGACAATAGAAATGAGGAAAATAGTCTGAACAATGAAAATTTTGTAAAAAGTTGCAATAACTCATTTTATTGCAAGCTACTACAATTTACACTAACATCTTAAATTGAACATTCCGGAAAAATATCCAGAAAAAAATGTAGGGGCCTTGGTGATGCTTGTCAAATTTGCCTTGTGCAAAAAAAAAGCCGAAGTCCCCACGATTAAAATATCAGAAAGCTGAAGTTTGGATGTTCAAATATGAAAGGATAAAATATTTCGTTTCTACATTAAAGTCATTTATTAACAGAATAACGTAATTGTAAGAAGAAAAATAAAATGTTAATAGAGAAAATGCAAGTAGGTAATTGTTCAAAGAGAAATGTAATTATCTTAAGTGTCCTACAGAGTTCATAGTTGCTAGTAGCAGAATGTACGTATGTATGTAAAAAGATTAAAAAGATTGCTAATAAAAGTCTATGTTATTTTTCTTTTTATGGCTGGAAAAAAAGTGTGAAGAAAAGTCAAGGTAATGAAGGACATTGTACTTATCGGAGTCTGTTGAAGTATCGTGTTGTTGTTGTTGTCTTTGGTAGTGTAGAGTGAAAATGAAAAAAAATTGGAAGAAAAGATAGAATGAATGTATATCGGCGAGACGTGAGCGTAGAGTTTCTTCCTTATATTGCGTCTAGATGCTATCAGATATCGCTCCCATTCTGACTGTCTTGACCAGTCAATAGATGTGGTTTAAGTAGCGGATTTACGTTATGTGACCGGCTCCAGCAGTATACCATTTTTTTTTAGGTAGGAAGAAAACCGATTGGCGTCATATATCAATTCTCTATTTCCTATTTAATCAGAATCTAGATTCTTACTTTTCACATTGACTTGTGAAATTTGTCTTCGTCTGAGTTTTTCCAAAATGTTTTTTGTCGTTTCGATCTAATTTTGTAGGTGTAAAATTTTACTTTGTGTATTTTAGTTAACTGTTGTAGGATATACGATTTGTATTCTATAACAATATATCTGGTGATTTTTAAAGTGCATTAGAATAGTTACATATACAAACTACTAAATTCCCGTTTTGATGCAGTGAACAGAATGACATATTATTAATTTAAGCTGAATGAATATCGAAATCACTTCCGTGTTCGTTTTATTTTTCATCTTTCATATTCATTTATTTGTTTATTTTTTTATCCGTTTTGTTTTAAATAATCAGGTGACGATTTTTTTCTGAAGCCTTCAAGAAAAACTGGCTGAAATTTAATTGCTTACGTGATTAAAATCTTGGGCGAATCAGTTATGATGTTTGTTTTTAACTTTAGGGAAAAAAATGAAACTTTTTTCTCACTTATATTATTATTGGTATCATGTCTTTTATTTTTTTCTCCTTTATTTTATCTTAAATTATTTTATTTTATTTATTATTTTTTTTAACTGACCAGTCACTAAAGTGGATGCCTCCAGCTATACGTTCTTGTGAATCCTGGTAAAATATCTGGAAGCCATTTTGAAATTTTTTGTTAGAAGCCTCTTACTGTTTATAAGTGATTTATATTTTTTTAAATTTTATTTCTGTTTTTGTTCTTTTTTTATAATAATATTTTTCACACGCACAAAAAAAAGAACATAGTCCAATGATTTTATTTATTCATTTATTTTTTTTTTTTAATAATTTTTATAAGAATAATTATATCTTGTTAAAAACACTTCAAATCACTAAATATTTTACAGAAAAAAGAAAGTTATTTCATTTTTTGACATAGTGGAGGAAGTGACGGCTATTTCTGTTTTTTTTTTTAATTTCTTCTTTTTTTTAATATTTCTTTCTTCCTTAAATATAGTCTTGGACACCTCGCCGTTAGTTTCGACGAAGAGATGCACAACATTAAAGATTGCTAATAAATTCGATACCCACCAGCAAAACAATTTTTCACTTTACTTTAAATTTAAGTATTAATTTTGTTCCAAGTTTTGAAAATAAAAGTAACCGTCTCTTTTGGATTTAGTTGATGTTAAATTAATTAAAGTGCCTACAATGCCACAGAATATGGTTGTACCCGTTCTAAATCCCTACAAAGGTTTTCAAATAATCTTTACAAAAAGTTATTTCTTTCTGAATCGTCTATTTGGTCATTTTGGACTTCTCTCAGCTTGGTTGATGCAAACCGCCAAGGTTCCCTGCTGACATGTAGTGGAAAGATTATATAGCGTCAATTGCTAGTGTAACACCCCAACGGTCCGTCCTAACAATTTCTCCGGCGGCCGTTCTCCACGCTGTGATGTTTGCCGGGATTTTGTTGAAAATGTCGGAGCCTCAAGCTGGGGGTACAAGATTGAACTATAAGGAACGAACTTCCACAACTTGGATGAGTTGAAAGGATGCTTTATTTCGTTTAGACTAGAGCTAGCCTTTTCGGTTGGGGCAGGCGAATGTGACACACAGCTCTAACTCTAATTAATGGAGATCAACAAATCCGAACTAACCGAAACAAGACGAACGGAGATTCTTACTTCAAGCTCGCGCCCGGCTGAACTCAACTTCACTGACTTACTCACTTAACTGACTTCTATTTATTTAAAATGAATCCGGAAATCCGGAAATCCGGAAATGCTTTAAACCACTGGTGATAAACATTGGCGACTGTAAGTCTGAAATTTCAGTTATCTTTTTTTTATATCTTAATAAAGCTTCCGCCGGGAAATTCTTAATGTGTGGTCTAGATACAGTAAAGGACAGCCTTTGACCGGGTCATTCGAAAACCCACCTGCTGAACTTTATCTCCTGAACTTATCTCTTTATCACATTAAATCACTGAGTCAAATATTTACCGGAAGAGTGGTAGGATTTAAAACAGTAATCGGATACCGTTGTCTCTTCGACAATTTTCCTCATAAAAGAAAAAGCGTTTATTTATTTATTTTTTTCCTCTTCTTTTTCAGTTTTGTTAAATATGTTTTTAAACTATTTTCTATTCTTAACCATTTTCTATTTTAATCTATTATAATAAAATACATATATGCCTAGTTATCGTGTCACACTAGGAATACAGCAAGGAATGTTGGTTCACTGTGTCGGACGAGATAAGTTTTTTCATCAGAATCTTACACATTTATAAAATTTGTAAAATTCGTCCTGTGATTCGAATATTGATCCCGAAGATGGTCTGGTGCTACAGATTCTTGATTAAATTAAAAAAGAATCTGTAAGAATTCTGCTGCCTGGGGCATATTCCTCGTTCTTAAAAAGGTCGCCTAACGTTCGCTTTCATTAAGAAGAACAGATATCACATAGCAGGCCAGCACTCTTTTCTTTGTTTCTATTTCCATTTTCCTGTCTCCCAGTACTCCGGTTAACTTTTGAATTGTGTCATTGGCCATGCCAATGCGTCTGTAGATCTCAACATCGCACTTTCCCATCCTCTGTCAACACGCTTTCCAGATATTTAAATTTCTTTATTTGTTTCATCTTAGTTTCTCTGATGCGTAGTTGGCATCATGATGTCTTCTTTTTGGAGATGGCCATAAATTCGGTCTTCTTGGTCCTTTCTTCTCGCTTTATGTTGCTACTTTCTCTCGGAGAGTCTGTCTTTTCTTTTCACTGTCCTTCACGTTCACCCGACTTAAAACTAATGGACATAGCTTTTATTGTGGGAGGGAGAAAATCCTCAAACACAAGAGATGAATAAAAAGAGTTCATCTTGGAAGCATTTATTGAAATTGATACGAATTGTAATTTGTGTCGTACTGTGTGTCATAGATTTCTGGAGAGGTTCCATGAGTGCTACAAGATTAAAAGGGGGCATTTGAAGCACTTACGAAATTAAACAGTGTTAATGAAATATAATTGTAATAAATAAACGTAAATGTATTAAACGGTAAAAAATGTATACTTATGGCCCACACTGTATATGCATATAAATCCCTCCTCCAAAGATTTGAAAAGCAATATGTTGTTTCCTTTAAAGAGGTTAGAAACAGACTAGGTGGTACTCGAGTGAAAGAACAGCAACAGGTGCGGAGATGAAAGAAGATATATTGTAAAGAGAATACACTACGGCAAGACAGGGAATCTAGTGGCAAGCTTGTAATTGTAAAAGCAAGGTATTTGCGACCTTCTCACCAAAGAAGGTGTGACACAAAGTCGATTAGTGTAGGAATTCTGAGCCCTTAAGCTCAGCCAAAAAACAGCTCGCGGGTTCTTGTTTTTCAACCCAAAAGAGACTCTATCCTTCAGCGGAGTCCCGCTAGCATCCGTCTCTGCTCGGACACAGAGAGGTAAACAAGAGTGCTTGCACAGGAGTGATCGCTAAATCCGTACGCAAGCTGCGTTACCGAAACAAGAGTATTTGCTACCATCCTACCAAGGCAGGTGTGACACAAGGTCGATTTATGTGGGAATTCTGAGAACTTAAGCTCATCCAAAAATATCCCGTAGACCCAGTCTAAGCTGGATTGGGCCCTTTTTAAAAATGAAAATGAAGCTCTACCCCTCAGTGCTGCGTCATTCGGATCCCTCTCTGTTCGGCCTCAGAGAGATGAACAAGCCTGCTTGTTCAGCACTGATCACACAGTCCATAAACAAGACTTGTAACCGAAGCAAGGGTATTTGCTACTTTCTCACCAAGGCAGGTGTGACACATGATCGATTTATCTGGGAATTCTGAGCCCTAAAGCTCAGTCAAAAATATCCCGTGGATGTAGCTTAAGGCTGGGTCGGGCTCCTGTTTTATGAACCCAAGCGAGACTCTACCCTTCAGCAGAGTCTTGCCTAGGTCCCTCTCTGCTTGGACGCAGAAAGGCAAACGAGAGTGCTTGCTCAAGAACGATTGTTCAGGCTGCAAGCAAGCCTCGTTGCCGAGGCGAGGGTTTTCACCGCCTTCCCACTAAGGCAAGTGTGACACAAGGTCTATTTATGTGGGATTTCCAGCCCTTAGGCTCAGCCATAAATATTCCGTAGACGCAGCTAAAGGCTGGGTCGGGATGTTGTTTTATAAACCCAAGCAAAACTCTACCCTTCGCCGGAGCCTTGCCTGGATCCCTCTCTGCTCGGATGCAAAGAGGCGAACAAGAGTGCCCGCTCCGGACCGATCGCGCAGTCCGTACGCAAGCCCCTCGTTACCAAGACGAGATATTTGCCGCCTTCTCACTGTGTCAGGTGTGACACAAGGTCGATTCATGTGGGAATTCCGAGCCCTTATGCTCAGCAAAAATATCCTATAGACGCAGCTTAATGCTGGGTTGGGCTCTCGTCTTATGAACCCAAACGAGACTCAGCCCTTCAGCGGTTCATCGCTTTGTTCCCTCTCTGCTCGGACGCAGATAGGTGCCTGCCTCAAACAGATTACTCAGTCTTCAAGCAAGCCTCGATGCCGAGGCGAGTTATAGGTATCTCCTTTGCACACTACATATTGCTACTAATATAGTGAGTCTACATCAGCGATAAGGACTGTGGGATTGTAACCGAAGGGAGATGATGAATGTTTATTGGTTCGGCCTTGTGTCATACACTAACAAACCTCCTGCAGCTTACAAGTTTTAACCAGAATTATCATCATCAGAATTATTATAAGGTTATTACCGCTACCATCAGGAGGTTTGTGTACATTTGTGGAAGAATAGTGGCATAGGTGAAGATATAAAAATATATTTTTCGTTTTAAAATATAAAATTTATTTATGAAAAGGATAAAATGTATTGTGGTAGAATTAATGTTCAATTAGAAAGTTAATGGTATCAAGAAATGTAGTAATTTGTTGGAGAGAGATTATGCGTACGTATGTATGTATGCATTAGCGATGCTTTAGTAGGAATTTATTGGGATGAAGAAGAAGTAGAATAAGACAGCACACGAGAAATATGGAGAAAGAGGACAATGTGCGACGTGACCTATGCCCGGGTCGTGGTTGAAGTTTCTCCTGTTACATTTTAGTAGTTTCGTCTCGCTGCTACTATATGACTCTCTTAATGACGCTGACCGGGGCCTTTTCATAATACTTAGATTTTTCGCACTTGATCGCGACGTCTTTATGGTCTTGCAGATCACTTCCATTGGTCAGAATATCAATTTAACATTTACTTGCGAAATCCGATTTGGACGTTTTTTTTAAACACATGGTCAATCCTTTTTCTATTTGGGGAACAAAATAAAAAAAAAACAGGATTTCACTCGTCATTGTGAATTTTTGTTAAAGTGAAGATGAAGGTTGATTTTTATTCTGAATTTCTTATTCAATACAAAAACTTTCTTGTTAGGCACAGAAACCCAGCCTTTCCAGTAGTAGATGTAGCTATACACTCCATATAGGCTTTCCATTTCAAGTCGGTTGAAAAAAGGGAGCGCAAGGAGGTGTTACTCTTGAGGAGAGCTGCATTAGCCATGTCGCTGGCAAGCAGGAGAGTCTCTCTATGGTGGTTAAAGGAGAGCAGTTTTGATTTTTAGGAATTACAACCTACAAGCCATTATATATATTTATATACTACGCAAATTAACGAAACTGATTATAAATAACCGACAATTTGAAATGATTTGTCTGAACATTATTTTTGATCAATACTCATATAATACTGTTTCATTATAAACCGAATATCTACTTAAATACGAGTGTCAATCAAAAATAATGTTCAAACAAATCATTTCAAATTGTCGGTTGTTTATAACCAGTTTCGTTAACCTTCGTTAATTTCCATAACATGATGATTATCGTAAATAATCAGGCCGGTAGAAATAAATATATAATACTGTTTGATTATAAATAGAATATCTACTAAAATACGAGTATCGATCAAAATTTTTTTTCAAACAAATCATTTCAAATTGTCGGTTGTTTATAACCAGTTTCGTTAATTTTCGTTAATTTCCGTAACATGATGATTATCGTAAATAATCAGGCCGGTAGAAATTAATACATAACACTGTTTTATTCATAAACCGAGTATCTACTTAAATACAAGTGTCAATCAAAAATAATGTTCAAACAAATCATTTCATATTTATATATACAATCTGTATATTTTTGGTATATTTCTCAGCAACTTATCTTTAGTATTCGTCTATATTTCTGAGATGAGTTAGTATTTACAGTATTCACATTATTCGAACTGTTGCCCTCATCCTTGTTGCTATTTGTACGACGTTTAATAATACATCATTTTATTTGTCTATATTTCTGAGATGAGGTAGTATTTACAGTATTTTCATTATTCGGACTATTGTTCTCATCTTTGTTGCCATTTGTATGACGTTTCGGCCGTTGTACGCTTCGACCTTCTTCAGGTGCTAGGAGTTTCGAACCGAGCCCCTTATTTTCTATATTTCTGAAATGAGGTTGTATTTACAGTATTTACAATATTCGGACTATTGTCCTTATGTTTGTTGCCGTTTCGGCCGTTGTACGCTCCGACATTCTTCAGTGCTAGGAATTTCGAACCGAACACTTTATTACAATCACTGGGGTCTATCATTCTCATTCCTTGCGTAGTAATGCCACAATTAACTAACCAACGTCTATATCCACTAGGCCACGTGTCCTTCAGAACAACTAAATTTTTAGTACTTATTAACCTAATGTCCAGTATCCCTTATTTTTTTACCAGAGCTCATATTGAAATTTTTTTACCCTAATGATTTTCTCTCGCACTCCGTATTACTGGTTCCCATATTGTGTTCATCTCTATGTTTAGTCGGCTGAGGAGATTTTTAATCCTAGCAGAGATGAGGACAATAGTCCGAATAATGTAATTGCGTTATCTTTTTTAGGGGGGCTTGGGGGGCTTGCACTTAATTCTGATAATTCTGTTTAACATATCAGTCAGTTAAGTGCCATACGTCAAACACGCTTGGGCGATCATGTCGCGAAAGAGACATGACTGACTGTGCAGAAGATTATCCCACAGTAGGTTGCCATTGCTTTCTGAGGTAGATTGGTTACAAGCCAGGCTATAGAACCCAATCTGTCATGTTCTTTAACCCATAACTGGAAGGAATAGACGGATTAATACCTTTCCCAAGGGTATTTGCGCGTAAGTGAATGCAATGAATTCAACTGGAATTGGAACTCGGCTCCCCGATTTCTCGTTCCGATCCGATATCCACTGCACCACAATGATTCTGCGCTTATTCGATGCTTGTGTTTTATTAGATCGAGAAATCCACCAATTATTCTTTCTTGCTATTCCTTCTTTGTCATGGTGTTGTCAAGATCGCATTCCTTAAGGTGTTTTCCTTTCAGTTCCTGACTTGTTACAAAGTTTCATATTTGTTCTTAACTCAAGCTGTCTATATTTGCGTGCTAAAACGACTCGGTGAGGAATTTGTCACATTGCAATTCAGGCGAATGCTTTAGGCACGTTGAATTTTTGCAAGGTTACCGCGGGTTTGCATCAACCTGTGAGGTAATCGCCCGCAGAGTCGGCTGTCGGGCATATTTTAGAGAAGAAAACTGCGTTTCTAGATCTCTTGTCGACTGTTAAAGAAGTCTGATTTTTTTATTGTCTTCTGTTGTGTTTTATGGCCATATGTACAAACGTCTTGGGTGTTTTTAAAGTTTTTACAATATCGGTCATAAAGATATCATTCGATCATACAGATTATCCCTAAAGTCGGAACACATAGGCAAAAATGCATATTTTCATGAAATGAAATTTTCATAACATTTTATTGAATTGCAATATTTACAAATAACATCCTCCATGTGATTTCCAAATTTGTAATGCAAAGCTTGATGCGGTTTGCTTGAGTTTGAGTTGTTTAATGGCATATCAACACCTCCGTGGGTTATTTCATGCCCAAAACGTGGGCGTTTTAAAGTATTTTTTTAATGTTTGGTTATATTGAAAATGTTGATTTAAATTTTGATGAAATATTTTTTTTTTAATTTTTTTTTTATATTATAGGAAACTGAAGATGTTTTCTAGTTTTGTATTCAAAAATGTATTACTGATAATATTTTTTTCCTTCAAAAATGTATTGTTGGTAATATTTTTCCTTCAAAAATGTATATCTTTCTATAAAAGTCTATTTTATATTTTCCTAGTGTTTTGAACCCAGTTTGGCGGGGGGTTAACTGTTTGCTCATAGCTGGGATTCTGACGGGGGCTACCACTCCAGATCAAAGTGGATTTGAAAACAACAGCAATTAAGAGGTGGTTCCATGCTCCTCACAATTTTTCAATCGGAGGCCTTGCTGCTTGATGCAGTTTACCGTCATACCCAGGACCCAATGGTTGATGTCCTTTGCAAGATACATGTGAACTCAATGCAATAAATCCTCATTGGCGTCAAATTTTGTCACATTCACTCTTTATTCAATCAAATATGTTGTATCGTTGATGTTCATTAAGTACACTTTCTCATTTACAATGTTTTTCTTGAAATATTTTCATGGCAACTGTTCTAATGAGTTTTTTTTTCTGGTGCCCTGTCGACAAAAATTTACGTGCGCTACTAGATTAGCATTTAGGTCCCACCATTTTACCATTTAAATAGTTACATATAACCATCCCTTCTGCTTTAACAATTTTATTTCTCGTGCCTCTCGCCGATGGAACTACCTTCCATTAACTTGCTTCCCTGATCGCTACAATCTCTAAAAACCTAAACGCAACGTCAATTACCAGCTTCTGTCTCAATGAATCCCATCCTTTCTTCGGCATCCCTTGTAACCAGTCTTTTCTCTCACTGTAACCCCTTGGATTTGCGTTGTAGTGCAGTGGATATCGACTCGGAAAGACATATAGGGGAGCCGAGTTCGAATCCCAGTTGAATTCCTTGCATTCACTTGCGCACAAATACCCTTGGGAAAGGTATTAATCCGTCACTTCTCTCCAAGTATGGGTTAAATAACAGGACTGATTGGGTTCTATAGCCTTGGTCTGCAATCAGTCTACAACAGAAAGCAATGGCAACCTACTGCTGGATAATCTTCTTCCCAGTCAGTCATGTCTCTTTCGAGACATGATCGTCTGAAGCGTATGACACTTAATTGACTGAACCCCTGTGCACTAAGAGCGGTCCCGCCTAGCTTGGGGCATATTAAAAATATCCTAGAAAAAAATAACCTCTTCTTTTGTCTACAAAACCCAGTGTAATCTGTGTAGGTAAAAATATATATAGTGTTATTATAATGTTATTTCCTATGTATCTAGACCTTGTATCCCGGTAGAAATGAGACATTTATATATTCAGTCAGTTAAGTACCATCCGTGATACACGCGTGGGCGATCATGTCTCGAAAGAGACATGACTGACTGGGCAAAAGATTATCCCGCAGTAGGTTGCCATTGCTTTCTGCGGTCGACGACCAAGGCTATAGAACCCAATCTGTCTTGTTATTTAACCCATAACTGGAAGGAAGAGACGGATTAATACCTTTCCCAAGGGTATTTGCGCGTAAGTGAATACAACTGGAATTCGAACTCGGCTCCCCGGCTTCACGTTCCGAGCCGATATCCACTGTACCATAACGCGAATACCTGTGTTTATAATTGCGAAGAATCATCTACATTGTTCGGACTATTGTCCTCATTTTTGTTGCCATTTGTAAAACGTTTCGGCCGTTGTACGCTCCGGCCTTATTCAGGTGCTAGGAATTTCGAACCGTACCCTTTATTACAATCACTTAAGGACACATAGCCCAGTAGATATAGACGTTGGTTAGTTTCTGTGACTTGACCCAAAGAGTTGTGAGTTCAATGCCAGGCAACAGCAGTGGTGAACAAATAATTTAAAGAGTTAGAGGGGGATAACTCATTACTTTTATTCGTCGCATTACGGCGCAATGAATGAGAATGATATACCCCAGTGATTGTAATAAAGGTTTGAAATCCATACCACCTGAAGAAGTCCGGTGCGTACAATGGCCGAAACTTCGTACAAATGACAACCAAGGTGAGCACACTCGTCCGAATAATGTAAATACTGTAAATACGACTTCATCTCAGAATTACAGACAAAGATAAAAAGATAAAGAAATCAACATTTTTTTGGCTTTTCGCGAATTCCTTGCTTGCAGTGCCGGTTTAATCTTTAATGACGACGCGTTGTCCTTTGCTTTTCCCATATCAACCTGTCCACTTCGTCTCTCGTGTCCGCCGCACTATACACTGCTGTCCGTTTCTTTGTTTTACGGCCGAGTTTCCTGTGTTGCCTTATCAGGAAATAACATAGTTATTGCCGAAGGTCACACAACAAGTGATCTCGTCAGTCCGCTGACATTCATCCCAATATAGTATCAGGAATTATTAGTTCTTCCGTTTTGGGATACTTCTGGGATGAGGTAGTATGGACATTAATTACACTGTTTGGACTATTATCCTCATCTTTATTGCCATTTATACGACGTTTCGGTGATTATACGCTCCGGATTTCTTCAGCTGCTAAGAATGTTAATCCGAAATCTTTATTTTGATCACTGGGTTATATTATTCTCATTCCATCTGCAATGCCACTCCCGGTTACCATGTAGTTTTCTCCCTTTAACTCTACTAAAAAATAGTATATATATATATATATATATATATATATATATATATATATTATTATAATAATTGTTATTTTTCACCACTGCTGTAGCCTGGTATTGAACTCACAACACTTGGGTTTAAGTTGCTAAAATAACCAACACCTTTATCTGCCATGTCCTTATATACCCCAGTGAACGAAATAAAGGGATCGATTAAAATATTTTAACACCTGAAGAAGATCGGGGTGTACAACGACTGAAACGTCGTAAACATGGCAATAAAAACGAGAACAATAGTCCTAGCAATGTCAATAATGTAAATTGATGAAGAAACATAAAGAAATATGGATCCTCTGGAGGATACTGAGAATAGTACTCTATTAATATTTGATCAACAAGCAAGCCATCTTTATAATAATTTCACTCCAAGAAAGAAGATAAAGTCACTAAGACGCAGGTGGTTAGAATAAGTGAAAGATAATGAAAAAACTTTAGCGTGGAAAATTGAAGAAAGGACAACAAAGGGACCAGACAGAAGATGCACTTGACGCTGCATTTAAATTTTGAAGGTGTATGGGTAGGTATTTAAGGGCTATCACAATGCGTTTAATAAAATAAAAGAAGGTAAAGAACGTTTTGGTTATTACCTATTAATATTTCGAAATCAAAATCTCATCTTCATGATGGTAGGTGAGCTTGATTTCACGTCCGCTCGTGAACTGCGCCTTTCAAAGAATGGCCATCTTCAAAACCTACCTATACACCTAATATACAAAATGCTTGAAGCAAATTACAAAATTCAAATTTTGAAGATTTTAGGTTTGCAGGGAATTCAATGTTTATGCTCAGAACGTTATCACAAAGAGCAGTATAAATACACTATCGGCCACAATTATTAGGCAACACACCCACCCACACGCACACAAACATATATATATATATATATATATATATATATATATATATATATATATATACACTACCGGCCATAATTATTATTATAATATATATATATATTATTTTTTTAGTATTTATTGCCAACTGAAAAATTGTAATGAAAATAGAAAAGAAACAAAAGAATCATTCTATTTTCATTTAGAATTATCCACTTGGCAATAAATACTAAAAAATAGTATGAAATACAACATTTCTTTTACAAAATCTGGGGTTGCCTAATAGTTATGGCCGGTAGCGTATATATAGACATATACAGCAAATCTAGAGGGTGCGATGGCTAAATTGCCGCTATTTGCCTTGTAAAATTTTGCAAAGTTATAATAACAACAGAACCATTCTATTTTCATTTAGAATTATCCACTTGGCAATAAATACTAAATACTAAAAATAGTATGAAATACATCATTTCTTTGAAAAAAAGGTGTAGTCAAATAATTATAGCCGGTAGTATATATATATATATATATATATATATATATATATATAATCATCCGCAGACAGATCTGTTTTGCTGTATCATAGCTCATCAGTACGGTTAGACATCCGATTGCTTTTAACCCAGGATTGAAACCCAACTGAAGTGGCGTCAGTCGGCGATTCTACCTCTGGTGTTGGGCGCTCGGTAGAAGAGGGCAGACTTTTATCCTATGATGCATCATATGCCAATAGCCAGAGTGCTCTAATTCATTACTGAATGAGCGATGCGTATATATATAAACGTTATCACAAAGAGCAGTATAAATATACTACCGGCCTTAATTATTAGGCCACACATCCACCTACACCCCCCACAGATATATATATATATATATATATATATATATATATATATATATATATATATTATAATAATTATGGCCGGTAGTGTGTGTGTAATATATATATATATAAGTAAGTAGCTAACCTAGAGAGCCAACAAACCTGCCAAGGTTTCAACAAATTGGATCTTCAAGGAAAGTTGGCTAAAGAGATTAAAAATATAGGCGATAAGATATAAAAAAAACTCCGCAGCCACGTGATCAAAATAGAAGACACCAAACACTAAAGAAAAGGGGGTATAAAATTTTATTCCCCAAAAACTTGGAATTTAATAAGCTATATGCAGGTTCAAACCAAGATATGGCTAACTTCTCCTCCCCACACAATTTACAAAATTTTTGCCCTGTTCTAAATTTATATATATATATATATATATATATATTTTGATTTCTGTTATTTTTAGATCTCACAATGTCCATAATAGTTTTTGAAGTAGTTGTTACTATGTGTGTGTTTTATTATGGACATTGTGAGATCTAAAAATAACAGAAATCAAAATGACGAACAAGCAGGTGTATACCGAATAAATTGCCGGGACTGTTCATAACAAAATCACATATATACACCAAATGAAAGAATATATATATATATATATATATATATATATATATATATATATATATACACTACCGGCCATGATTATTAGGTCACCCTAGTTTTTTAAAATACAAAGTATTTCATACTATTTTTTGCGTATTTATTGAAAAGTGAAGAACTGTAAATGAAAATAGAATGGTTCTTTTGTTAGTATTGCACAATAACATGTGCATCAAATGAATTTATAAATCTTTAATAATTACCTATATTGTAGTTTCATCAATGAAAAAATGAAGGAAATTTAGAGTGAGTCAAACGAGTTTCATCTATGCTTCCTTGGTTTGTAAAATTTTGCAAAATAATAATAACAAAAGAACCAATTTATTTTCATTTACAATTATTCACTTGGCAATAAATACTAAAATATAGTATGAAATACATCATTTTTTAAATCATGGGGTTTCCTAATAATTATGGCCAGTACTATATATATATATATATTTCCTCCTGCTCATGTAGAGAGAAATCATAGCGAGGCTCTGTCAACGAACTCCATTCTGTTTGTTATCATTTATTAAAATTTGCTACCAGTTATGAAAGCTGTTGCCGCCTAGTCCATAACAATAAAAATCCTGCATGGCAAACGATTGGGTGGGGGTGTCATGGGTCCTTACCTGTTACTCCAGAATGAACTCTTCCTAACGCTATATATACTACGCCTCTTAAGAGAGAGAGAGAGAGAGAGAGAGAGAGTCGAGTTGGTAGTAGTTCACTCCAAACCAGACTGACAGTCATACTAACACCTACCACATGTTATTGGATACATGTTATTTTCTGTTATGAAACTAGTATATGTTCGTCATTTTGCCTGATATTTGGTGAGTAATGTCTCGTAAAGTTGTTTTAGTTGTATGTGGAAGGAAACTTAAAAACCCATTGTTGAATTCATTTTTTATCAAAGTTCAAAATTACCCTAAGCAAAAGTATTGGATATATCAATTTAATATTTTGTTGCGTAGCCTCTGTTTTGTTTCACTGCTTCCAGTCGCTTTCTATAGTTGGCCACAAGTTTTCCATACTGATCCACCGTTACTTTACCCTATTCTTCATTGCGTAATTCCTCTAAGTGCTTCATATTTTGTGGATTCCTCTTATGAACTTTAGCCTTCAAAGTATTCCACAAATTCTCAATTGGATTCAAGTCAGGAGACTGACTTGGCCAATTGAGATTACAAATACCATTATTTCCAAACCATTCCTTTGTAAGTTTTGCGGTGTGTTTGGGATCATTGTCGTGTTGAAGCACGAAATTCCGACCATGTCCCAAAGAAATTGCAGATTTCTGATGGTTCTTCTCTAGAATGTTCCTGTACATGCTACCATTCTTTGTACCATGGATAACTTGTAACTCACC
This sequence comes from Ascarosepion bandense, assembly GCA_037127315.1. Lineage (NCBI taxonomy): Eukaryota > Metazoa > Mollusca > Cephalopoda > Sepiida > Sepiidae > Ascarosepion > Ascarosepion bandense. Next base: position 4,176,726 of record JBBBDQ010000606.1, on the reverse strand, counting down.
AGTGCTCTTGGATGAAAAGCATACCAATATCCTAATGGAACCATCCCCAAACTTAACTGTGGGGATTGTATTGTGCATGTTGAAGACAGTACCATTTTTTCGCCAAACACTTGTCGCTGTGTTCCTTCCGAATAGTTTCGTTTCATTCGACCAGATTACCTTTTCCCAAAACTGCATGCCTTTCTTTTCATAAGTTTCGATAAACTTTAATCGGTCTTTGACATATTTGGTTTTCAGTCAAGGCACTTTTCTTGGTGATCATGAATGAAAGTCTGTACGATATAGAGCTCTGCTAATGGTATCCTTACTTACATTAATTCCAGCACCCTCAAGATCAGTTTTAATTTCAGAACGAGTAATGAAGGGGTTTTATTTCTGCTGATCCATCTTGAAGCCCTTCCATTTATTTTTCTTGGTCTTCTATTTTTTGGAAGGTCGCCATACTTCTTATACTTTCTGATGATATTTCCTACTATGCTTAGTGCTAGATTCATTTCTTTGCAAATTTTTTGGTAACTTTGTCCTCCTTTGTGACGTTCAATGATTCTATCTCGCATATCTCTGGATAATTCTTTAGTTTTTGCCATTTTTAATCCTTGAATTGCAGAATGCACATCAAAGAGTCAGATAATTAGTAGCACTATCTTGTAAGCAATTGTGTGCTTCTCTGATTGGTCAGAGATAGCATTCCAATACTATCAAAAATTTAAATATTTAAAGTCTTTTAAAATACAACGTTTAGATTGGAAATTTGAAAAAAGTGTCATGTCTCCAATCCTTTTGCATAGGTTAATTTTGAACTTTGATTAAAAAAAAATGGATTCAACCATGAGTTTTTAATTTTCCTTCCATATACAACTAAAACAACTTTACAAGAAATTACTTACCAAATATCAGGCAAAATGGCGAATATAAACTAGAGTTATTACAGAAAATAACATGTATCCAGTACTTAAGCGTGTCACTGTATTTGTTATTTCTGTCCTTGTGGTTGTGTTGTTCTTTTCGGACCTTAACCTGGTCCAAAATACTTTTAAAATTTCTAACATCCACTCTAAGAATTTTCGGAAATTAAGTGTCGTTTTTCTGATTTGGTGTTTTCTTCTTACTAAACTTGATATAAGGCCACATGGCTCAGTGGATCTTAATGATTATTAATTCCTATGAGTGTGTAAAGACGATATTCAGTTCATAGGAAATACCCTGAGAATAGTGGAAGATGTTTCCTATTAATCATTTTTAGAGATTTGTAGCCGAATGAACTGTAAAGAAATTGTTTTCATGTGTCATATTATGCTCCAGAAAGATATTATTAAAAAAAAATCGATATTCTTTTCCAAGAAATTATTCTGGTCAAAAACCCATCAACAAGGTCAGAGCCATCGTGTAATAGCAAGATGAAAGTGTCTGTTTGAACTTGCCTAAATAGCATCAGTTTTCTTTATAACCATCGATACATACATTCGGAGAAAATTAAAATAAAACAGTCAGAAAATAAATAAAGCTCTTTCTTGAGAGCATCTTATACCTTGTTAGCGTTTTTTTTTTGTTTTTTTTGCTATATTAACTTGTTTGAGGTGAAATGATTACAATATATTAAGAAATAATTACTTAAAATAATTCGGTTTGAATGAATTAAATATATTTTTATGGATATAGGATGATACCCGGATGGACTTAAGTGTTTTTCTATGTGGTCATTAAATAAAATTTTTATTAAAAAATTTAGATTATTGAGATGGTTTAAAAAGTTTAAAAAAATGTACACATAGTGCGACGTGTTGTCATCCCGACATGGCGTAATGTTTAGCGCCAGAACAGTTACAAAGGAGCAGTGAGCTTGACCCTCATCAGGTCCTCTTCCATAATTTCGGCCTTGTGCCTCATCCATTTTACACTTAAAAAAATCACCATTCCTAGACGTGTTTTTTTTTAATCGTATCACGCCGAGCAAGGCGGTAATGCCACTGATGGCTACATAAGAGTAAAAAGATTAAGTAGAAGAGAGTGAAAGGAAGACGAACTAGTTAGAAAGGAGCAAGAGAAGGATGGGAACACAGGTGTGATGACAGTTGCAAAGGTGGAGAGAAAGGAAAGGATATACGGGGTGGTGAAAGAACTAGAGTCAAGTGGTTAATAGTCATTATGTACGATAATTTACATCTTCCATATGCCAATGTCAACTTCTAAAATTCTAACTGACTGCATAGCATGTTTTTGCCACGGTGGTTATGACCGTTCGCCTTTGATGTAATAAATAGGAATAGAAACAAAAGTATATATATATATATATATATTGTTGAGTTGTGCGGTAATAAATACGAACAACAGAAAATTATATTAAATAAATGTATTACGGAAGAAAATAGTATTTACAAAGTGGGGTTAGTAATCATACATGAAATAAGGTATTAATTTTACGTCTCTTCGTACGATGTAGAGTCTGATTATAATCACTTCCGGTTGACTACCGGAAGTATCCGACTGACTTGTTAGCACAGTTCCAATCACTCTAGCACCGGTATATCGCTACTGTGACATTACCGCCAAAAACACAGGGGTCTTGACACTATCACTATTTGTAGTGCATGGAATAATTTATTTATCATTAAAAGGGTGGAGAGCACCCTAACAACCCCCTCCTAAGATTTTTTTCATCAATCCTCATAATTCTTTCTTTTCGGATCCACCACCAAATGTTGCGTTGCCTTCTTTTTTCTAGTAGATTTCTGCTCTGTTACTTCTTTCTCTTGCGGCATTTGTAGGTCGAACGTGTCGTAAATCTCTTCTGTGCTATCATCTACCCTTGATAGCGTGTCTATAGTTTCTTCAGCTAATCTTTTTCTTATTTGATTGACGTGTCGTCCGTGGATAAATTGTTTGCCTTTAATCATATATAACATATTTCCAATACGTTCCTTCATTATTCCCGGAAGCCAGGAGGCATTATTATTTTTGTAACTTTTGAAATAAACTTTTTTATTTGTGTTGAACTTCCTTTTTGGAGGTTGAGTTGTGGGTGTAAGTGCTTTTTCACTTGGAATTAATTTACAAACGCCGATCGCACCTTTCTCGCGAACATCAATTCTGTAGGTGACAGTGCTGAAGGCGCAGCTTTATTAGGGGTTATCCTATAAATTTGTAGGAATAATTGCAATGCCTTCTTAGTAGGTGTCCCTGACGCCTTTTTTAATGCCCTTTTTAAGGTGTCGACAAATCTTTCAGCCAATCCGTTACTACGCGGATGGTACGGTGGAGTTTTTATGTTCTATCTGAAACGTTTCACAAAACTCCTTGAATTCTTTCGAAGTAAATTGCGTTCCATTATCACTTACTAACGTGTCCACGACTCCGAATCTTGCGAATAATTCGTGCAAACTATTAATTGTATTTCCCGCTGTTGGTCTCTTCATTTGAAATACTTCCGGCCACTTACTGTAGCTGTCTACTATTATCAGATAATATAAGTTGTCGATTGGTCCTGTAAAATCCACATGTACCCTTGACCAGGGTCTATCTGTTCTTGGCCATGGTTTCTTCAATATCTGTGACGCCTTTGCAGCAAGAGCGCACCCTTTACATCTACTCACCATAGTCGCGATGTCTGCGTCTATCCCTGGCCAGTACACGTAAGATCGCATAAGACTTTTCATAAGATTTACTCCCGGGTGTCCTGCATGAAATCTCTCAGAATCCTCTTCTGCAAAGCTCTTGGGATTACTACTCTTTCGCTATACAACACTACATTATCACATAATGAAAATGTCTCCGAAATCCGGTGGTCCTTCTCGGCTAATTTTATTTTTGATTCTTTGATGAATTGGTCTTTCTCAGCTTCTTTCTTTATTTCTACTAAAGAAACTGGCAATTCTCTAATAGTGTCATTCAGCATGTTCATTACTTCCACTTCTGCTCTCAGTGCTACAATTACAGTATCTTCCAATGGTTCATCTGCTTTTGGAATTAGCCTAGATAGGCCATCCGCATGTCCAATTTTGCTCGATGGTAAGTGTTGTAATTTAAAATTATAATTCAGCAGTATTGTTCTTCATCTTAATAATCGATTTACCGTGTAAGTAGGGAGTCCCTTCTTTGAACCAAAGAGGGTTAATAACTGTTTATGGTCCGTTTGTAATGTGAAAAATCTTCCATGGATGTACCTATGGCATTTAGTTACCGAGAAAATTATCGCTAGTGCTTCTTTTTCTATCTGTGAGTAGCTGCGTTCTGCTGGTAGTAACGATCTAGTCGCGTGTGCGATCGGTTTCATTCCACCGTCCTTGCACTTATGTAAGATACATGCGCTAATCCCATATTCACAGGCGTTGCAAGCTATCACTATTTCTAGCTTGGAATTATAGTTTGCGAGGAATAGATCTGATGTTAGTCTATCTTTTATTTCCTCGAAAGCTTTCTTACATTCATTAGACCAATGCCAAGTTTTTGCAGTAGTTCATTTAGGGGCGCTCGCAAAGTTAGGAATAAATGCTTGGTAATAACTTACCAAACCTAAGAAGATCTGAAGTGTCTTAATGTTTTTAGGCTCAGGCATATTCCGGATTGCAGAGGAACGGTTCGGGTCGAGTTTTTTCCCATCCTTATTGATTATGTGTCCTAGGTATTTGATCTCTTCTAGCAAGAAATCACATTTTCCTTCCTTCACTTTGAACCCATACTTTCTTATCCTCTCGAACACTCCTGAGTATGTATTGTGTGCTCCTCGACTGTTTTACTCTTAATTAAAATGTCGTCGAGATATGCGGTAGCAAAGTCAAGATCCGCCAGCATTTTATCCATAATATGTTGAAATATTGCTGGTGCCGTTTTTACACCAAAAGGTAACCGGTCGTATTTGTATAGTCCTCTATACGTATTTATGCATAGTAGTTTCGAAGTTTCCTCATCGACCGGTATTTGTAGGTATGCCTCACTGAGATCTATTCTAATGAAATATTTACCGCCATTTAACTTAGCGAATACTTCATCAGGGCCAGGTAAAGGACAATGGAAGTCCTGTATGGCGTTATTTAACCCTATCGAAAAGTCAGCGCAAATGCGAATGTCGCCCGATTTCTTTTTTGCATAAACCGCAGGCGCGGCCCAGTCACTATATTCGGTTTTCGAAATCACACCTAATTTTGTCAGTCTTTCCAGTTCCGCATCAATTTTTTCAATCGCCGCGTAAGGCGTATTTCTCTTCTTTTTGAAAACTTTTTTTATCACCATTATCACGATTTTTTCTGTTTTTATCTTTTTACTCGCTTTTTAAAAACGTTAAATAAAGTTTTTTAAAGTCTGGAAAAATTCGTTTTTTCCTCTTCTGCTTGAAGAACAAACACAACAAGAAATTTTCTAAAATGTTCAAAAAGTTCATTTTTTCTTGGCGAAGCACACACAACAGAAAGTTCTATAATATTCAAAAAGTTTTATATCAAAAAGTTCTATAATATTCAAAAAATTTTATACTGTTTACACATTCGTCTTTCATTTTTCTTTTTGTTCCTTTCTTTCTTTCTTGGAATTTTACCACACGCACAGACACCTCCGGTGCACGGCCATTGTCGTAGACGTTAAATGCATCTTTGATTTCACACCATGTAAATGACTTCGCATCCCCATGTGAGACATCTTCACGGCTTTTCATTACACATGGAATTTCCTCAATCTACACTCATACGATGATTGAACGCGGAAACCTGCTATTTCTCTGCAGTGCATGTCATTTCAAGTCTGCCCGTAGAACAACAATAATAACCAAACGAGAGAGAGAGAGAGAGAGAGAGAGAGAGAGAGAGAGAACGAAGAAAACTACCTGAAGTCTCACTGTATCTGATGATGCTGGCATGTTTCGATCGGAGGATTAGTTCCCTACTCTCATAGCTCGAAGCTCCCAACCTCTATTTCTACCCGTCTTCTCTAAGGACCACATCTAAACTTTTTCCGAACTGAATGTCTACTACTACTCACAATGCCATAAGGAACCTAATTCCCTTTTTTGAACGCAGTTCTTCTTTTCGTTGAGGAGTCTTTTACGAAGGCCGAAGCATGCTACGACCAAAACGTCGTAAACATGGCAATAAAGATGAGGACAATACTAAATTGATATAGTCTATTACATGTCAGTGAATGTAAAATAATCACTGGCACAGACGAAGAAGAAACATGAAGAAATATGGTTCTACAGAAGGATACTGGGAATTAATCCCTCAGAATATTTAATCAACAAGCAGGTTATTTTTATAATAATTTCACGATAAGTGAAGGAGAAGTAAAAACTTTAATATGGAGAATCGAAGAACGGACAATGGAGGAACAAGACCGAAAATGCGATTGACAGATTTAAGGTGGCAGGTAACGCGATGTTTATGCTACAAATGTTAGCAGGTTAGGGTTAGGGTTTTATAGACCACGCAAAGGCGTTCGGAAAATTACTCCCAATGATCTGTTTTAAACATGCTCAGCAACCTTGACATATTTGGGGGAAAAAACATTAGAATAACCAAGAATCTATAGCAAACCGGCAGCATAGAGTGTTGTGGCGAAATCTTCGTCACCACGTTATTGTGGCCTTGTTAGGAGCCGGAAGTAAGACACGGAAACAAGAAGTTAGGTTCAAACAGTGTATTAGAATAACCGAACATATATACAAATACTTGTGTTAATAATTAACAAAATAGAAGTGTAAGTCCGAACGGCATAGTTACGCTGCCTCACGACTGTCTCTAGACTGTCTCACAGCTGCGTCCTCGGAAGTCAAGTAGTTTATTATTTCTTGACGGAGGAAGAGTCCATTCCTATAGAATAGAGCACCATAACATAGAGACTTGAAATGAGTTCAGTACTTATGAAAAAATAGAAAGAAGTGAAAGACAAAGATATTTTTTCTACTGGATCAATCAAACCTATACATCGAAGAAATTCTGAGAGAATTATTGTCAGAATGGGCATTGGGATGTTATGGACATCGGTTCAGAATGAGAAATAGGAGAGCAGAGTTCTAGTTAAATTCGTTGCATTCACTAACGCGCAAATACTCTTAGGAAAGAAATTATTGTTTCTCCCTCGAGCTATGGGTTAAATATCAGAACAGAGTTTAATGTAAAGCTTTGGCTGGCAACTAGTCTACCGCATAAAGAAGTGGCAACCTACTGTCGTAAAATGGTCTACCTCGTCATGGATCGAAAAAAGATATTTCACAAGCGTGTCTCAAGCATGACACACAATTTAAAGAGATCAACAGTGATTTAAGTGAGGAAGTTGTGGAGAGTCATGACCTTCCACGCGTGTGTTACGTATTGAACTTCGCTGACTGACTGATCTGGATTCATTATTGGCAGATACATTCCTAGCAATATGAGAAACGCAGATGATAAAATGATGATATCAGACACAAAATGTAGGGAAGTGATAATATAGCGGTTTATCCATAGTTTATAGTGGAGAATCCGTTCTAGTGAAGGGTAGTTGTATATTGTTGAGGATTACCGGAATTTGGCCTTGTTGTAGATAGCCCAATATAAGTCATAAAATGATTATAAGTCAAGAAAAGCAAATTGAGTTGAAAAATAACATTTTATATATACACATATCAATTAAGGTTTTTACAATTAAACTAATACTTGAAGTATAGGTCCAACGGACGTTAAAATGTTCATGGCAATAAAATGCTGAAAAGAGAATTAATACTTAGGAATGTGGGAGCGTTGTAAGTAAGGAATTTCTTTGATGTATTCGTTCTTTAGGTCAGTAAATAGTTTTGAGACAGCGAAAGATGCGATGAGAGGGAAGGGAGGCTAGCATAGTAAGCCGCTTGACGTAGGTCAATGGGGATACTGATTACACTCCTCTCTCTCGAGTCTATATTCGGAAAATGTGAACGATGAAGACATTTTGTGGTAATGGTAAAAAAAACCAAACTTGTACTAGAAATCAGAAAGAGACAGCTAAAATTGTTTAAGACACATAATAAGGAGAGAAGGTTTGGAGAATCTGAAACTCAAATAACATAAGTAATAGAAAAAGAAAGGATAAGCAACTAGCAGCCTTCACCATTTCTGCAGACTCATAAATATTTACCGTTATAATGAATTAATTTTATTCTTCAAAATCGCCTAAAAGTACAAGTGCATTTATAGTGGGTTTTCCATTCTTCTCCAGTTTATAGTGGAGATTCCGTTCTAGTGAAGGGTAGTTGTATATTGTTGAGGATTACCGGAATTTGGCCTTGTTGTAGATAGCCCACTATAAGTCATAAAATGATTATAAGTCAAGAAAAGCAAACTGAGTTGAAAATAATATTTTATATATACACATATCAATTAAGGTTTTACAACTAAAGTAATACTTGAAGTATAGGTCCAACGGACGTTAAAATGTTCATGGCAATAAAATACTGAAAAGAGAATTAATACTTAGGAATGTGGGAGCGTTGTAAGTAAGAAATGTCTTTGATGTAGTCGCTCCTTAGGTCAGTAAGTAGTTTTGAGACAGCGAAAGATAAGAAAAGAGGGAAAGGAGGCTAGCATAGTAAGCCACTTGACGTCGGTCAAGGGGGCTACTAATTACACTCGTCTCTTTCGGTCGGTCTGTCTTTCTGTCTGCCGATGCTTTCTGTATCGGTTTTTTATATCTTCTTTTTGGATCGCAGCAGATCATTTGGGGATTCACATTTGTATTTGATTCTGGGCTTCTCATTGGCCAATAAATAAAATTCGCCTAGGCTCACGAACTGGAAATTTAATATTTAATTAATTTTTATTTTTCAACCGGAACATCTGCGCGAGGCCAGCTGCACACCGTCGAGTTTTGGTCATTTTCTTTTTGGTTGTGAGGGTGCAAACATCCGGTCCGTCGCTTTGGCTCGGTCGGTATCACCGCAATTATAGCAGACCTCAGAATGTAACGAAGGAAAGCGAGACGAAAGGACTAAGCATAAGCAATTAAGTTATCCTCTTAGGAAAGGCATTAATCTATTGCTTCTCTCTGCAGCTATGGGCTGATCTAGATCACTTTTTTTTTATTTAAGGTTTTTCTTCAAAGCACCATAAAGGAGTTGGGTTATGCCACAAAATTAACAACAAATTTACTAAAGAATAAAAAGAAATGAGAAGAGGCAAAGAATACTTGAAGCAAATCAGTCGTTTAGTAGCCAGTAGGACATTGAGATATGAATAAGATATGATTGAGATGGCCAAATATGCATTCCAAAGAATAAGCAGAGTACTAAGAGAAAGAAATGTTTGGTTTGAAACAAAGAAAAGAGTAGTGATATGTTATCTATCGTCCTCAATGGAAGTGAATACTGGAAAATATATTCACAGATGAGGAAGAGACTCGAAGCAACCGAAATGTCAGTCTTCGAAAAGGTGCTGAGTATACCATCGGCCGAACAGGTGAGCAACGACAAAGTAAAGTGAAAATAAGGTGCACTTCTAGTACCCAACTTATATTTATCTATATGTATCAAGAAAAAAAGCTTATCAGAGCAATTTCGAACAAAAGAGTTGTAGAAAACACAAAAAGAAGCCATGTCACGTCGGTGAGAAAGTGACTGATGTCAAAATACCAGGTCAGTATTGGTTATATTACATTCCCTAATTTAGAGTTTTGTCATTAATCTCGGCATACATAGTAGAAGCGGTCCTGGGTACGACGATAAACTGCATCTGGCAGCAGGCCTCTGATTAGGAGGTTGTGAGAAGCATGGAACCACATTTAATTTCTGTTGTTTCCGGGTTCACTCTGACCCGGAGTGGTAGCACCTGTCAGGATCCTAGCTATGGGGAAATAGTTATATAAAACTAGGGTAAAAAAAAACAAACAAACAAAAAAACTATGAAAATATAAAAATGCTTTTATAAAAATATTTACATGCAAATAAACATTTTTTTTAGAAAAAATACACATACTTGGGGAAAATATTACCAAAAATACCTTTTTGAAGGAAAAATTATTTCCTTAATACACTTGTGAAGGAATAAAATATTACCAACAATACATTTTTGAAGGAAAAATTATTTCCTTAATACATTTTTGAATGAAAATATATTACCAGCAATACATTTTTAAGACAAAACTAGAAGACATCTTCAGTTTTTTAAAATAAATAAAATTAAAAAGAATTTTTCATCACAATCTGACTAAATCAATTTTCTCACTATAGTCAGTCAGTTAGTTAAATGCCATACTTGATACACGCTTGGGCGATCATGTCTCGAAAGAGACATCACTGACTGGGCAGAAGATTAGTTTGCTATTGCTTTCTGCGGTAGACTAGTTGTCGACCAAGGCTACAGAACCCAATCTGTTCTGTTATTTAACCCATTACTGGAAGGAAGAGATGGATTAATACCTTTCCCAAGAATATTTGCGCGTAATTGAAAGCAATGGATTCGACTGGAATTCGAACTCGGCTCCCCGATTTCTCGTTCCGAGCCGAGAAATCGGGGAGCCGATTTCAAATTCCAGTAAAAAAATAAAAAATAAAGTTAAAGCCTCACCATTTTGGCAAACCCTCAGGGGTTGATATGCCGTTAAACAAAACTCAAACTCAAACATAGTAGGAACAATGGAACAAGTTTAACACCAGTATTTAATGTACGGATAAAAATTAGATTTATAAATGAGTAAGAAAAATTTTGAAGAGAAGAATTGTCTTGACACCAGACAGCAAACCAACTTTTATTGCGGTAGACTTATCAATGATTTCAATGTCATAATGTCAGTGCAAATACGTCATGTGATACCTTTTAATATGAAAACTTACAATCAGCACAAAGTGCCCATTGCATTAAAGCCGTAGGGAGATGGTTAACGTTTCTTTGATTCAGCCTTGTGTCAGACATAACCAAACTTCCTACAGCTAACAAGTTTTATCCAGAGTTAACAGAAGGTTTTAATCGTAATCAGAAGGTTGGTTGTCGGCAGGCTAGAATATGTGGAATTTTGTGGAAGAGTGGAAGAAAAAAATATACATTTTCCTCGTTAAAATAGAAATTAATTAAAAGAAAAGAGTAACAAGAATTTGTAGTAATTAATGTTCAATGAGAAAACAAGTATTGAGTTGAGGCTATCAAGATTTGTAGAAAATGTTCGTAGTAGTCATTGTTGAATGAGTATATGCGCATGTACGTATGTATATTTATTCAGTAGGAATGTCTTTGGATGGAGAAGAAGAAGTAAAATGAATCAGCACTCGAGAAGGAAAGAGGAAGAGAACAAAATGCGACCTGACCTTATCTCCGGGGCGATTTGAAGTTGAAGTTACATTTTAGTTTTGTCTTTCTCGGTCGCTTCCATCTAACTGATCTGAATGTCATTTATATAAACCTTTTTGAATTTAGCACTCGCTAAGTCTTCAAGTCTTACAAGCCGCTCCCATTGGTCAAAAATCAATTTAACATTTCTTTAAGCACATGGGCAATCGTTTTTCTATTTGGGAAAAACCGGGTTTTTACACGCCGAGGCCATTTATATAGACCTTTTTGAATTTAGCACTGGATAGCTAAGTCTTCAAGTTTTTTGACCAATGGGAGCATTGATCAAAAATCAATTTAGCACCTACTTTTTGAAATCCTGTTTCGACTTTTTTTTAAGCACATGGGCAATCATTTTTCTATTTGGGAAAAACCAGGGTTTTACACGCCAAGGTCATTTATATAGACCTTTGTGAATTTAGCACTGGATAGCTAAGTCTTCAAGTCTTTTTGGCCTATAAAAGCATTGGTCAAAAATCAATTTAGCACCTACTTGTTGAAATCCTGTTTCGACTTTTTCTTTAAGCACATCGTCAATCGTTTTTCTATTTAGGAAAAACCAGGATTTCACACGTCATTGGGATTTTTTGTAAAAGTGAAGAAGAAGGTTGATTTTAATTATTAATTTTCTATTCACAACATCACATTTCTTCTTTCTTTAAACAAAAACGAGAATTGTATTGTTAAATTTACTTAATTGCTGGGGTCATAACGCATTTGAAAACGGGAAAGTTCTCGCAAAGTGTAGCGTATATTCTGTGAAATAAATTAGATCTAAATTCACACGCTGCCTCGGAGATTAAATCCTTTCGCGAAGGAGCAGATATCGATCAGTGGACGCGGATGGAGCGGCGGGAAAAAGCGCGAAACGTTAACAACGTTGGGGAAGAAAGATTAAGGAAATTTATGGTAGCCATTTTCAAGTAGGGATGAACAGAGTGGTCATAGAGTCTTTCATTTTGTGCAAATACTTTCATAATTTAGAATTGGAGAAATATGAAAGAGGCTCGTTTCACATTGAGTTGAAGGAAATCCGGAGAGGTTATATGACATTGGGTCAAAGTAACCGTTCATAGAGGTTGTTGCAGTCTATTATAATTGTTATAATAGGTCTATTTCGTTATTAGTTATTCTTGTTAATGTCTTCTTTTTTTTTATAATCATATCGCCCCAAGCAAGGCATTTTACTGTCACTGTTTGGCAGGGGGTGACATAGGAGGAAAGCTATGAGAAAGATTGACAGGTTATATGGGGTGTCATGAAGTGGGTAAGAGAAATTTGACTGTGGATATAAAGTGAGGGATCGGTTTATATATTGATTGTAATGAAGAATTGATCCCCAACATTATATCCATATTATAATAGTATAGAATTTTTTTTTTATATAGTCATATCGCCCCAAGCAAGGCATTTTGCTGCCACTGTTTGGTAGGGGGTTGCATAGGAGGAAAGTTATGAGAACGAGTGACAGGTTATAGGGCGTGTCAGCAAGTGGGTAAGAGAAGGATGAGAATACTGATGAGAGTGGAATGGACGGAGAAAGGAGCATGAGAGAGAGGATGCAAGTTAGTGAGATATGAGATGACTATTAACATTACATTTAAACATAGCTAGCTAGCTAGCTAGCTAGATAGATAGATAGATATGAAGAGAATGAGTAAGATAGATTTCTTTTATAATCATATCACCCCAAGCAGGGCATTTTACTGCCACTGTTTGGCAGGGGGTTACATAGGAGGAAAGTTATGAGAAAGAGTGACAGATTATAGGGGGTGCCAGGAGGTGGGTAAGAGAAGGATGAGAATACTGATTAGAGAAATGTGGACGGAGAAAGGAGCATGAGAGGGAGGATGCAGGGTAGTGAGATAGGAGATGACTATTGACTTTACATTTAAATTATTGGAGATTGTAGCTGTCGGGGAAGCAAGTAAATGGAAGGGAATTCCACAGGCGGAAAGTGCGAGAAAAGTAGTTGATAGAGTAGAATTTGCGTTGACATTTTATTGGTTTCACAGTAAAAGGGTGGGACTTAGTTGCCAATCTTGTGGCTCGAGTAAAATCATATATAGGGGGCATCAGTGAGCTAGGTTCATTGGAGCAGAAGCTTTGAAAATAATTGTAGAAGAGTCACAGGGAAGCCACATTGCGCCGGTGAGAAAGTGAGTGTATCTGAGCTGCCAAGTCGGGATCGATCACAATATGTCTTATGCTTAATAAAATCTACAGTCAGAAGAAATATTCAGTCCGTCACAAAATTGTTATTATCGTTTATTATTAGAATTGTTCTATTGTATTATTCGTTATTGAGTTAATATTTTATTGTGTGTAATAAGATCTACTGTAAGAACGAATATTCCATCCATCATAACTTTTATTACCAGATATTATTAGAATTGTTTTATTGTATTATTCCTTATTGTTGTTAATTTCACATTGTGTCTACTAAGATCTACGTTAATAACGAATTTTCGATTTGTCGCATAGATCGTCAGGTCTCAGGAGCTAATGGATACATTTCTGACAGAATTAACCTATTAAATATGTCTTCATCTCATGTAACGAGATGTTTTGGGGAAAACACTAACTGCGACCATGATGTCAGTAGTGTCTCTAGGGTATCTGTGTCTTACAGATGCTGATTTTGAATTTTGATCATTCCATCTCATAGACTTGTAACATTTGTCTTTCGTCTCTCTTGTGGTAAGAGCCAGTTACCCAGGACTACTTATCATGTAGTGAACGAAGCAATTTCTAAATTTAAAAATTCAAATCTGACTCATTGTAAGAAATAAACAAATTTTCTCGAATTTACAAACGTTTCTTAACACACACAAAACTTACGATATTTCACGCCTCCATGCGAAGTGTTTGTCGTCCAACAGAAAGCCCAGAATCACATCCGGGTGTGAATTCCCAAACAAAATAATAGACGACCCAAGTTTGACACTCATCAGAACGAAATGAGATGAGCGTAGTCAACAAGCACCCTTGACAACTTCGAGCGATCGTATTATTATTGCCTCTTTGTTTCTCTCACACATCCTTCTTCTTCTTCTTCTTTATCGTTCACGCGTCTACTTGATAACCTCAAGGAACGCTTTAAAACTGAGCGAATATTTCAAAAGCACTACAACAAACAAAAACTCATACATACATACGTACGCAAAAACTCTTTCCGACAAGTTACTACTACGAACTCTACCCTTAACGTTTTAATAATGTTTCTAATTGAACATTAACTTCTACAATTCATCTTCTTCTTTCTATCAATAAATTTCTATTTTAACATGAAAAATATATATTTCCACAATTCTACACATTCCAACCTGCTGCTAACCGTCTGATGATTATGAATAAATCCAAAGTTGTTAGAAGTTCGGTTATGTATGACACAAGGCCAATTTAATAAACATTAACCATTCCTTATAGCTTCAATCATGAATAAACTGATTCATTCATAATAAATAGTCCTAGGTAATTGTCTACAAAAAAGATAAGATTATTGAGAATGACTTATCTAGCTGAGTATTAAATACTACTATCTATTAAATGCTATTTGACTATCTTGTAGTAATCGCCACTTACCGAGGACTACTTATCATGAATAGACTGATTCATTCATAATAAGCAGTCCTAGTTAATTGTCTAGAAAAAGAAGATAACACTACTGAGTGTGAGTTGTCTAGCTGAGCATTAAATACTACTATAAGGACTCTGTCTAGTTATTTTGAGACGCCAAAAGGGCTGTGGAGGCATAATGATCTGGGGTGGTATTATTGAAAAAGCATTAGTGGGCCCATGGAGAGTAGAAGATGGCATGGCATCAAAATGACTTCTGATGCATACGTAGCGTTTATGAAGGACCATCTTGAACCGTGGATGAAAAGGCAAAGAGTTGCCTTTAGAAGGGCCATTGTTTTTATGCACGATAATGCTCCCTCACATACTGCTCAGAAGACTACTGAATATGTGAAACAGGCTTCGCTGGACCTCGAAAAATGAAGTGGCCAGCAAATTGTTTGGATTTTAACTCAATTGTTTGGATTTTAACTCAATCGAACATTTTTGGAGCATCATGAAGTGAAGACTGTACGCCAACGGTCGACAATTCAGGAGCAACGCTGAGTTGTGGGAAGCAATTCTTGACATATCTCGCGGCATTACAGCAGATTACATCTTACAATTAACAAATTCTATTGATCGTCGACTTCAAATAATTTTAAAAACAGGAAAAGCAGATTCCCTATTAATTTGTTAAAAACTGTGCCTTTCTGTGTATCTTTTATTATATGTTTGATTATCTTATTTATTAGCTTCTTTTCATCATAAACATTCACGTGCAACATTAATAAACGTTTTTTTTTTGCTCAATTCTGGAAATTTTTCTAAAGCTTTCTAATAATTTGGCACGCTCAAATCACCGTGCTGAAAACGAATATGGCGCCAGTTTTTTTTACATTGCGCAGATTAGTACGAAAATTTCAGTGATTGCGCAGATTGTTGCCAAGATTGTGTGAAAATGTGTGAAATAATTGGACGGTTTTTGAAATCTTAGAAAAAGTTATCTCAATAATAATTTGGCACGCAGTGTATTTACAGAATAAAAAGTGTGAGAGGCCGTGAACGTTTTTGTTCAAAGTGTACAAAATGGTATTTGTGGTGTTACACGTGTTTCGAGTCTAAAGTTGACTCTCTTCAGGTAAATAAATATGGGGTTTTATGTATCGAGTTCCATATAAATATATATACAATTCTCCTGAGACCATAACATGGTTCCAAAACATTCCCAATAAGGAAAAAGCCTCATTTTTACAATTTGATATGGTAGATTTTTATCCTTCCATTTCGTACAGTTTATTAGTTAATAGTTTAAACTATGCTAGAAACTTCACAGATATTTCTAATAATGAAATGGATATTATTTTAACTTCCAGAGAATCTCTACTACCATATAATAACTCTACCTGGACTAAAGATATTAGCAATAATTTTGATGTCTCAATGGGGGCTTATGATTCAGCTCAAATCGCGGATCTGATATATATATATATATATATATATATATATGTGTGTGTGTGTGTGTGTGTGTGTGTGTGTGTGTGTGTGTGAAAAGTGTATGTATATAATTATAAATATCAACATATATATATATAAATATGCAATTTGTTATATATATTATATTGTTTACATATTATATATGCGTGGTACTTATTTAAATGCGCTCAATATCAGTGATAGAGCAGACATATTCATATAGATAAGTGTGAGTTTGTAACGATCGCAAAAGCGTGAAACCCAGGGTTACAAATTCACACCTATATATATATATATATATATATATATACTCTCGGTAGAATTGCTAAGCCCAATCAAATAGGTATCTACCGGGACGATGGTCTTATGTATATCCCTGACAGTAATGGTCCCCTGACATGAAGAATTTCTAAAAAAGTGATTAGAGCTTTTAAAATGCTGAGCTTCAAAATCGAAATTTCATGTAATCTCAAGAGCGTTAATTTTTTAGATATTAGCTTTAACCTATCCAAAAATACATTTAAACCGTATCAAAAAAGTAATCAATCCCTTATCTATATTAACATTAACTCTAATCACCCTAAATCTATCATAAAACAAATCCCCAAAATAGTCAAAATTAGAATTAATATATTTTCTTCTAAAAAGGAAATATTCGAAGAGAATAAATCAATATACAACGAAGCCCTAAAGAAGAGTGATTTTAAAGATGAAATATTATACGAAAAAAACAAATTGAAAGACAAAACTAGAAACAAAAGTAAAGTTTATTTTGAAAAATTCTGGAATGTGCTGCTAATATCATTTTACAGCAAAAGTTGGTTTGATTTTTCTAATTTTAATTTTTGTTATTTTTAATTTTTTGTGTTTTTTATTTTATTTTCATAATTATTATATTTATAGGTATTTTTAGGTTTCTTTTTTCCTCTGTTTTTATAGAATGAGTATTATTATTATTACTATCAATATTATTATTATTAATGTTTGATAGAAATTTTGATTAATACACACACACACACACACACACACATATATATGTATATTATTACGAATTTTTATTTTTCTATTATCATGATTTTTTTTATTATTATTGTCTATTATTAGTATTAATATTATTGAAGGCTTTTAAGATTATATTTTAATTTTTTATTTAGTTTTTCTTACTAAGAATTATTATTTTAACTTTATTTAAAATAAATTACCACTACTGGTTATAATGTAGTTTATGTTAGGATGTATGATTTATGATTACATTTTTCACCATAAGTATTCCTATAGTCGGTAAATTTTAATTTAAGGGTAAATTCCTTGTCGCGTTTCTAAGAATGAATATGAGTGAATATGAATACGTCGGTTTTCATCTAGCGTTTTTTCAATTATCTTAAAATTCGTTCTATCGTGATTTCTTCTTTTTTCTTTCTTTCTTTTTGTGTATTTACCCCACTTCTGTTAGGTTTATCAAATTTTTCCTGATTTTATATTTATATTTTTTAATTTTAATATTTTTAATTATTTTAACAATATTTTTAAAATTAGCATTAATTTTTAAAATAATAGTAAGCGTAGTTATTTTTTATATTGGATTAAAAGTATGACGTACAAATTTTCTTGTAGCATAAATATATCACAGTTTATTTGAAATTAAATTTTATAGTAAAATTTTTCCATGTTTTTCTAAGAGAACAGTTAGGTGGTTTGAGACGCTATTACGATCAATGGTGTCAGTATTTATTTCTCGTGATACTGTATTTCCTTTTATTGTATCTCTTTGTCTTTTCTGTTTTCTCTTCTTGCTTTCCATTCAGTTTTTTCTGTTTCCCCCTTTTTCTTTTTTCTCTTTATTCTTTTATCTTTTCTTTACATTAATTAATCGTCTATCTTATTTTTAGCCTTGCTTTACTCTTTCTTTGGGGTTCTTTTCGAATGAGCGAGAAACTTCCATAAATAACCATTACAAATGTCTATTCTAAGCGTCGATGTAAAATGAAATAAAAGAAAAGAAAATCTTTGGTGGGAACGGGGGTATTTTAAGGACCAACTGTTGTAACATTTGGGTTTGACAAGCCGCGATAATAACACCAGGACGCGGTGAAATATGCATTACCCATTGTAAAAATCTAAAATCTTTATAAATTAAAGTACACTGTTATATTAAATAAATAAATTTAACATTGAGTTCTCTTGAGTTCGTCTCTGTCGGAATTTACCTGGATTGTATACCAAGTATGCTATGTTACTAATATATATATATATATATATATATATACAATATTTTCTTTTCTTTTTTTAATAGAGAGCAATAGGAAAATCAGTTCAGACCACCACCTGTTTTATCTGATGTTTTTTTTCCTTAAGCACTGATGACTGGTTCAATATACAACGGGTCGACAACTGGCTCTGAGAAAGCAGTTGGAGATAATTAAATCGCTACAAAGAGGAAGAACAATAAAATTAAAACAAAAATAAACAACAAATGAAAAAAAGACAAACAAAAAACAAACAAAAACAGATAGTAAAGAAAAAAAGAAAAGTAAAAAATTTAAGACACTGTTATCTGTGTATCAGAGTGCGAACGGTAACCCGACTGCACTCTTGCCACCACCACAACGTCGAACATCGATGCTGAGATCTCGGTTCATCGCTGTTATTGATTTCTGTTTTGATTGATGAGGTAGATATCGAATGCGTTGCGATGGCGACGGTGGTGTTGGGAGTGTTACCATCGCATTCATTTTAGACTTTTCCGTAAATCTCTTTTATGACGGCGGTCTAGCTAAAGCACTTTATATATATATATATATATATATATATATATATATATATATATATATATATATATATATAGATAGATAGATATGAACAAACTGAAATAGAAAGATAGGAACAGAACAATATATATATATATACGCCAAAACAATCCTTATTCACCCATAGCAGAACACTTCAATCAACTAGGACACACATTAGAAAACTGCAAATGTTTACTGATAGATTCCGATTTTAGTTCTACATACTCACGCAGAAAGAAAGAAAAATACTGGATTTTAAAATTAAATACATATAGGCTAGGGTTAAATAGGGACTTAGGTGTTGCGAATCTTTATAAATATTTCAATAGTTAAATATTTTTAGGTACACTTAAAAAATGTTTCTTTAAAACAACATTTAAAAGTATTATTAGAGATAGGTTTACGTTTACAAATAATAAAAAACTCTATCGCTTTCTACGTCACCTGATGTAAACATCTCTTGACGAACGCTCTCGCGGCGAACGCTTCTAATTTAAATTTTAAAATCATCTGTTTCTGATGAAAGGCCGAGGTCGGTCTGAAATATAAAATATATATATATAATAATAGAAATAAAAAATACTGTCAAAAAATACATTTTTAAACTTACAACTTTTTAGTAGTTTTTCCTATATATATATATATATGTAGAGAGAGAGAGAGAGAGAGAGAGAGAGAGAGAGAGAGAGAGAGAGATAGATAGATAGATAGATAGATAGATTTTTATCCGATTCTCTCCAAAGTTCACACAGATATTCTTTAGGCTGAGTCTGAGCTCCAGGACCATGGATTAGTTTTAAAGCTTTCATTACACCCGAGCAACGCCGGGCTATACTGCTAGTTATAAATAAAGAGATGCAACGAAATAAACAAAACCATGCAATTTTAACTCAAAAACTCCTCAAATTCCTAAAAAAACAAAAAACAGAAACAACAACAACAACAAAAAAAAAACAAAAACAGGGAAACGTGTGTGCCAGCAGCAATTAAAAACGACATTAGCTGATGCATTAAATCATGAGATACGTCTATTTTACATCCGGGATAAAAAAAAAAATAATGGATATTTATTTTTAGTCGACATTGCCGCTTAACTCAATGTTATCCCGCCGAATACCAAACAAAAGCCCACCTTATCCACATACACATTACTAGCAGCAAACGGCCCAAAAATAGAGACATACGGTGAGATGTCACTAATGCCCGATTTAGGCCTACGGAGATATTTTCCGAGGATTTTCACCCAAGCAAAAGTAAAGACACCAATCCTAGGGGCAGATTTTTTAGCCCATTTCGACTTATCAGTAAATATGGCCACACGCTCTCTCAGCGACAATAACACTCAGTTAAGTAGACTGATTCATCGGTTTACACATACACTACCAATTACTATTGTCTCCATTTGACTCTCTCTCTCTCTCTCTCTTTCTCTCTCCTCCTCGGGAATTCGCATTCACACTCCTTTTCAACACAATTTGAAACACTTTTCTTTTCCACCTACTTAACAGCTGATATATAAAAAGGAAAGAAGCATTGTGCTTCTACTCTGTGTAATTACAGACCCAAAACCAATACTTTGATACTCAACAAACATTCGTTCAAATACAACAGACATTTTTATATTCAACCCACATTCACGCAAATATAAAAGACACTTTTCTATCACACAAAAAGATACACAGAATTGTACAAGTTGTTTATATTGTATTTATATTGTTAAATAGAAAATTTTCATAATTTTATACAACATTTCTTATTGCGTTGTCTTTTCTTGAAATTACTGTAATATTTTTGCGGACCGGAAGTTTTGCATTAAAATTTTCTTTTTTAATCCAGGTGTTCACCAGTGGATGCATTCTCCCTGCAACGACGGAAGGGTGGGCACCTTGTAGAAAACGTGAAATTGTTATGGCATATGATAAGGTAGAATTAACAAAAATGCCCAATTTTTTTGTTGAAACACAAATAAGCGTTTCGAAGAAATAAACGATCACAAAATCAACATTTCCTATTAGATTTTTGCCGCAGCCTGTGTGCCAATTGAAATTTTTATTCACGTATCAATGCATGTGACTTTGATCTACCAGTGACTTGATTTTCAGTGAAGCGTCTTGGAGAAATGCATATGAATGTACAATAGACTACACAAAATTATGTTTGTCGTTGAGTTTTGACGAGCCCTGTACATTATTTTTGTGGACATAAAAATTTCTGACCTTGATCTGCAAGTTACCCGATTTTGGTTGAGTTTGCGTAAGGCGTCTCGGACGAGAAGATTTCGAAAATTCTAAGCGTGCCGGTGATTTTTGCCGTACCCTGTAAATCAAATAAAAAAAAAATCCTGCATCAAAGGTTCATGTCATAATCGAGTTTTTCTTCTATGTGCCTTGTCCTTTCAGGACGTAAGCTATCATAGCTTTCCACGTCTCCAGATCTCTGGTGGCTCTTGGCACGATCTCTCCTGTTACACTGCGCAACCCCCGTTTTGCCATCGTTACGTACGTTACAGAGTACGTTACACATTGTTTTCCTTTGCCTTTTTCTTTCCTTCTCTCTGAGTTGTTAGTATCAGGTTCTCTAATCCCTCCTTACTCACTGTATATCCCAGGAATTTTAGCTGTCTCTTACAATTATTAATGTTCTTTTTGTTTCCATCCTTTCCAAAACCTCATCATTGCTCACGTGCTCGATCCATGATATCCGCAGCATCCTTCTGTAGAACCACATTTTAGTTGCTTCAAGTTTTTCCTTCATCTTCGATGAGATTGTCCATTATTCATTAGCATATTAAAGAACTAACATTACATAGCAATTCATTACTTTGTTCTTTGTTTCTAGTGAAATTTTCCCGTTTCTTAATGCTCTACTCAGCCTCTGGAATGCGGAATTTGCCATTTCTAGTTCGCCTTTGGATCTCTGTGTCGCACTTTCCGTCTTCTATTATAACACTTGTCAGGTATTTAAATACATAAAAATGGATATTATTGCCTGTGAGTGTGTGTTTGTGCGTGTTCATTCTAACGAACCCTACTTCTTCTTGTTATATGTAAACTTATTTATAAATGGAACTTTGCAGTGTGTGTGTGTGTGTGTGTGTGTGTGTGTGTGTGTGTGTGTGTGTGTGTGTGTGTCTGTTAAATATAGACTCCGAAACGGATGAACCGATTTTCTTGAAAATTTACACACTATAAGCCTCTGCAAGTGTTCTTAGCTAGGTTTTGTGTCGAGTTATCCCCGATAAATATCGAAAATCTATAATCGAATAAGTCGGGTTATAGAAGGAATGGTCTAATTTTAATCAAATTTGAGACACTCATAGATAAAGACATAAGAAACGATATTCAGAAGTTTCAAGGTTGCAGTTCTTACAATAGTGCAGATAATCGCTAATATATATATATATATATATATATATATATATATATAAAGCAAGATGTTTGTGTCTGTGTCTGTTTATCTGCCTGTATGTCTGTCTTTTTTTTTTTGAGCCCTTTTATTTTACTTTTTGCTTCGGGTTTGGCTCTAAGTAGGTATAATTGTAATTCTTAGTCTCAGCCATGATGCCATTTACTCAGAGGAATTATTTAGCCTTCAAAATTCAGTTTACGACGAAAAACACTTATTTGATATCGATAACAGGAAATGAAAATTTGACTTACATCCATTGATTTTTCTTTCAGTCTACGGTTTCGCTTTAACTAGAGACAACTATTGCTTTTTAGTCTTTCGTGCCAACGTCCAAAGAGTCTGAGCTCCAGGACCATGGGTTAGTTTTAAAACTTTCATTACATCCGAGCAACGCCTGGCTATCTTGCTAGTATTGATATAGAGAGAATGAATGTCCGTTGTGCTGCAGTGGATATCAGCTCTTAATGAGAAATAGGAGAGCCTAGATCGAATTCCAGTTGTATTCGTTGCATTGGCTTACGTAAATACTCTTGGAAAAGATATTAATTCATCCTTTCCCTCCAGCTATGCGTTAAATAACAAGACGGATTGGGTTTCTTATGCCTAGGATAGCAAATTACTGCTGGGAAAGTCTTCTGATCTGTCAGTGATGTCTCTTTCGAGACGATCGCCGTAGCGTGTATCACGTAGGGCACTTAACAGATTGTTAGAGTGTATCATATGCCCGCCCTGACGATAACCATCAAGATGATTACACTTTGATTCGGGAATATTTACATTTCCACATCTATGGACAGATACGAGTTATCTCTCCTCGATCATGACAAATGGACAATGATAAACAAAGATAAGAAAATGAGATCATTGCTCGAATGATATAATCGAGCTCTAATCTTCCCAGGTCTGCTTCAATATCAACACATGCGCTGACCAACAATTCAAGGATGAAAGACAAGACGAGACGATTTTTGACATAAGATTTTAATAAGTAACAAAATATTAAAATAATAAAATATAAGTATGGATAAGAATGTCCAATGATCTTAAACTCATAACTTATATTTGGATACCCAACTTAGTCGAAATAACAATTTACGACAAATATGAACGAATACAGGCGAATATGAATGCAAGAGATTAACACAAAATAAAATTTATAAGCACATGTGGTATGATGTATGTGGTAATATAATATTCGTGGAAGTGTATGCGTGTTCTAACATGGTTCTAAGAATATAATAACTTATATTTATATCAGTTCCTTCTCTATTATTTTACTATCTTTTCGTTTCTTTTTCTCTTTCTTTTTTTTTTGGGGGGGGGGACTCAAACGCTGGCTACTTGAAATGTATGTAGCTCCGACTGTCTCTATTTTCTTTCAGTTGACTGGTGTACTTTCAGCATACAAATTTTCTGAAATATCCGCACTTTTCTTTATTCCTTTATTCAAACAAGCGTCCTATTTTCCGCATAATAATTCTGCGGCTTATTCTCTTCAATATCTCTTCCTTCATAGCTTAACTTGCTATCCCAAAACTGACTTTAATCTCCCACGTGATCATCTCCTTATTACCACAGAGAGACCAATCTCATTATATGTGTGTAGGTGTGTGTGCCTATCTATATCCGTAACAAAGATAAATAGATATTATATATAAATATATATATGAATACTGTTTTTAATCGTACTCGTATTTGAGTAGATATTGTTTCTAATTAAACGGCGTTATTGACACCAAATGGGTCAACGCCAGAAGTAAGTAGATGTGTCTAGCGATACTGATGAGCTGTGATACAGTAAAACAGGCTTGTATATGGATGACTAATATATTATGTTCTCATTACGACTGAGCTCTCAAGAGAAGAAAATTTTAAAAACAGTTTTCACTTCTGCGATATATGCATTAATCCCCAGGAATGAATTGAGTTCTTTCAGTGACTGGTGTGTGTATACACTGCTTATATACAACACGTTAAAATTTCCCTTCTCTGATTCCATGCGCCTATGGCTTAGGGAGTAGCGATTCCGACTGACACCAAATCGGTCAAGGCCAGAAGCAAGTAGACGTGTCTAGACACACTGATGAGCTGTGAAACAGGATTGTAAGCTGATATATATATATATATATATATATAGTGTTTAAATCAAAACAGTATATATGTTAATATATATATATATATATATATATAAATAGAGAGAGAGAGAGAGAGAGAAAGAGATGAAAAAAGATAAATTAAAAGAGAAAAAGAGTGAACATGCAAGCAAACAGAGAAATAGAGTGATAATGACATAGATATAAAATGAATATATTACGTTAGATAAATATCACCTAATGAGCCAGACGAACCTACCTAGGTTTCTCCTAAACGGATCGTCAGGGAAAGTTGGCCAGCTTTCCCTGACGATCTCTTTAGGTTCGTCTGGCTCATTAGGTGTTATCTATTTATCTAACGTAATATATTACATAATATATATAACGTAATATATCCCTGACGATCCGTTTAGGTGAAACCTAGGTAGGTTCGTCTGGCTCATTAGCTGATAACTATTTATTTCGCTCAACCTCTGTATTGAGCACTTTGTGTTAGATGATTACTCGTATCGGAGTTTTTTTTGGGCTTCGTGCTGATCTCGGTTCGAACAACTTTGACTGAGTTTCATGTACTAAGCACTTAGATAGATAGATAGATAGATAGATAGATAGATAGATAGATAGATAGATAGATAGACAATGAACAGTCTGAGATAGATAGATAGATAGATAGATAGATAGATAGATAGATAGATAGATAGATATGATATGAACAGACGGAGATAGATAGATAGATAGATAGATAGATAGATAGATAGATAGATAGATAGATAGAAACAGACATAGAAACAAACATAGATAGATAGATAGATAGATAGATAGATAGATAGATAGATAGATAGATAGATAGATAGATAGACATGAACAGACTGATATAGATAGATAGATAGATAGATAGATAGATAGATAGATAGATAATGAACAGTCTAGATAGATAGATAGATAGATAGATAGATAGATAGATAGATAGATAGATAGATGATAGATATGAACAGACGGCGATAGATAGATAGATAGATAGATAGATAGATAGATAGATAGATAGAAACAGACATAGAAACAAACATAGATAGATAGATAGATAGATAGATAGATAGATAGATAGATAGATAGATAGACATGAACAGACTGATAGATAGATAGATAGATAGATAGATAGATAGATAGATAATGAACAGTCTGAGATAGATAGATAGATAGATAGATAGATAGATAGATAGATAGATAGATATGAACAGACGGAGAGAGATAGATAGATAGATAGATAGATAGATAGATAGATAGATAGAAACAGACATAGAAACAAACATAGATAGATAGATAGATAGATAGATAGATAGATAGATAGATAGATAGATAGACATGAACAGACTGATATAGATAGATAGATAGATAGATAGATAGATAGATAGATAGATAATGAACAGTCTGAGATAGATAGATAGATAGATAGATAGATAGATAGATAGATAGATAGATAGATATGAACAGACGGAGATAGATAGATACATAGATAGATAGATAGATAGATAGATAGATAGATAGATAGATAGATAGATAGATAGAAATAGAAACAGACATAGAAACAAACATAGATAGATAGATAGATAGATAGATAGATAGATAGATAGATAGACATGAACAGACTGATATAGATAGATAGATAGATAGATAATGAACAGTCTGAGATAGATAGATAGATAGATAGATAGATAGATAGATAGATAGATAGATAGATAGATATGAACAGTCTGAGATAGATAGATAGATAGATAGATAGATAGATAGATAGATAGATAGATAGATATAGACAGACGGAGATAGATAGATAGATAGATAGATAGATAGATAGATAGATAGATAGATAGATAGATAGATTGATAGAAACAGACATAGAAACAAACATAGATAGATAGATAGATAGATAGATAGATAGATAGACATGAACAGACTGATATAGATAGATAGATAGATAGATAGATAGATAGATAGATAGATAGATAGATAATGAACAGTCTGAGATAGATAGATAGATAGATAGATAGATAGATAGATAGATAGATAGATAGATAGATAGAACAGACGGAGATAGATAGATAGATACATAGATACATAGATAGATATGAACAGACGGAAATAGATAGATAGATAGATAGATAGATAGATAGATAGATAGATAGATAGATAGACATGAACAGACTGATATAGATAGATAGATAGATAGATAGATAGATAGATAATGAACAGTCTGAGATAGATAGATAGATAGATAGATAGATAGATAGATAGATAGATATGAACAGACGGAGATAGATAGATAGATAGATAGATAGATACATAGATAGATATGAACAGACGGAAATAGATAGATAGATAGATAGATAGATAGATAGATAGATAGATAGATAGATAGATAGAACAGACTGAGATAGAAAGATCGATAGATAGATAAGAACAAACGTGAACTCGCATGTACATATATCTTAAAGAATAGATAAAATGTCGTGAGAAAAATAACAAAATTGACGCAACCTTCTAAACTCGATTATAAGGAATAAACGTCTTTATTAATACAAAAGTACATTAATAAAACTCAAGGGTAAAATCAAGTCATTATTTATTTAATGTGGCTTCCATTATTTTCAATTACAGCATCGACATAACCTCAAAAATATCAAAAACACTTCACCACGAATTGTTTCAACATTTTAATCTTCTGCCGCTTAACAACCCTCTTTGGGGGTTTATAATAATGAGCAGTATTACTGTACTTACTCAAAAACCACTTCCTCCCGTAGGGCATTGTTTAACTTGTTCAATTCCAGGCTGACGTGAGCAAATGAGTAAAATCTGTTTTGAGGAAATGAGATTTTTAGAACTAATCGTTTAAATTATTACAAGACCACATACGGTAGTTATGACTGAATAGAGCGTTTGATCCTCACTAGGTGCCCAATACTTTCATCCGGGTGCCACATCTAAGCTATACTCAACCGTGGTGTAATGGTTACCAAGCTTGTCTCGTCAGATTCTTCTTCTTCTTCTTCTATGTGCCCTGTCCCTTCAGGACGTAGGCGATCATGGATCTCCACGTCTCCCTATCCCTTGTGGCTCTTAGTATGTTTGCTCCTATTGCTCCTGGCAACCCCCGTTCCGTCATCCACCTGATCAGACTCTGCAGATATGTTATCCGCTGCCTTCCTCTGTCTCTCCTTCCTTCTATCTGACCAGTCAGTATCAGGTTCTCCAGGCTCTCCTTCCTCATTGCATGTCCCAGGAACTTCAGTTGTCTCTTCCTGATGCTCAGCATCAATTTCCTTTTTGTTGCCATTCTTTCTAACACTTCGTCGTTGCTTGTATGCTCAGTCCACGATATCCGTAGCATCCTTCTGTAGAACCACATTTCGGCCGCTTCCAGTTTTTTCCTCATTTTCGATTATATTGTCCAGCATTCACAGCCGTACTGAAGAACTGACATCACGTAGCAGTCTAGAACTCTTTTCTTCGTTTCTATTGAGATCTTCCTGTGTGTTAGTATTTTGCTCATCTTCTGGAACGCGTCCTTTGCCATGCCAATTCGCCTTCGGATCTCCGTGTCGCACTTTCCATCTCCTGTTAGAACACTTCCTAGGTACTTAAATTCTTGGACTTGTTTGATTCTGTTATCCCCCACCTGTATTTGGCATTTTGGGTTGTATCTTTTGCTGATGACCATGCACTCAGTTTTCTTAAAGTTTATTTGTAGTCCCTTCTTGTCACTCTCCACTGCTACTTTCTGTATGAGATCTTGCAGTTTCCTTTCCGTGTCCGCAATCAGTACTGTATCGTCCGCGTATCTTATGTTGTTCAGGTTGTGGCCTCCAATAATAAATCCTGGTGTGTCATCTAGGGTCCTCAATCCTCAATGCACTTTTTCGATCCTCAATGCACTCCCCATATTTAAGGCCTCGTGCCACACCTAAGTTATGCCAAGAAAACCACTTTCGAGCATTTCGACGTGGTGTTGTGGTTATCAGGCTACTTTCACTAGATCAATTAAAACTGATTAGTGAGTTCGATCCTGACTGGCTGCCTATACTCCCGGCCTTGTGCCGAATCTAAGCGAAGGTAGAAATCATTTTTGGCAAGTCGGCGTGATTTAATGGTTAACAAACTTGTGTTGCTATATTAATTAAGAAAAAAATATTTTATTCGTGTCGAATGGTGGGGGGGGGGGATTATGCTGATGACTGTATTCCTAGTTCAGATAAGAATGGTCCTAAACAGTCAATCAACCTCCTCCATAATGTCTTCTATGAAATGGAAATCATGATAAATCTTTCAAAAAATAATCTCTAATTTGAAATGACACATGTCCTAAATTAATCATTAACAAACGCATATTCCAGAACAGTATTTATATTATTCGGACTACTGTTCTCATGTTTGTGGCCATTTGTACGACGTTACGACCGTTGTACGCTCCGGCCTTCTTCAGGTGTTAGTAATTTCGAACCGAACTCTTTATTTGTCAATATTTCTGAGATCAGGTAGTATTTACAGTATTTACATTATTCGGACTAGTGTCCTCATCTTTGTTGCCATTTGTACGATGTTTCGGCTCTTGTACGCTCCGTCCTTCTTCAGGTGTTAGGAATTTCGAACCGAACTCTTTATTTGTCAATATTTCTGAGATGAGGAAGTATTTACAGTATTTGCATTATTCAGACTATTGACCTCATCTTTGTTGCCATTTGTACGACGTTTAATAATAGATCATTCTATTTGTCAATATTTCTGAGGTAAGGCAGTATTTACAGTAGTTACACTATTCGGACTATTGTTCTCATCTTTGTTGCCATTTGTACGATGTTTCGGCCGTTGTACGCTTCAGTCTTTTTCAGATGCTAGGAATCGGAAAGAACGAAAACAGCTATTGGACTTGCGAAACCTACGCTTTTGCGCCTTGTGGTGCAATGGATGTCGGCTCGGAACAAGAAATTGGGGAGCCGAGTTCGAATTCTAGTCCAATTCCTTGCATTCACTTACGCACAAATACCCTTAGGAAAGGTATTAATCCGTCTCTTCTCTCCAGTTATTGGTTAAATAACAGGACAAATTAGGCAAATTAGAAAGCAATGGCAACCTACTGCTGGATAATCTTCGGCCCACTCAGTCATGTCTCTTTCGAGACATGATCGCCCAAGCGTGTATCACTTATGGCACTTATGGCACTTAACTGACTGAACTCAAACAAGACGATTAATGTCTGCCTGTCCAGAAGGTCATGGATATATGCTCATTAATCACTAACTATTGTTATTTATCTTTTAACAACACGTTTTATAAACAGAAATTTGGTTTACCCATGGGGTCTCCTATTAGTGGTATTCTCGCTTGCCAATTTCTAGAATTCTCAGAATCCGGTTCTTTCAAATATATTATACCTAACAGTTCTTTTTACTTAAGATATACAGACGACATCCTAGTAATTTACCCCCAGGACATCAATCTATCAAACTTAGTTATAAAACTAAATAAAGTAGAACCTACCATCGAATTCACATGTGAACTTGAAACTAACAATTCTTTACTGTTCCTTGATATTTTATATATATATATATATATATATATATATATAGATAGATAGATAGATATGAGCAGAGATGCACACATAAAAATTCATTAAAACAAAACGAATAATATCTTCTTAGGATCTTTCCCACTTTTCCAGATCACATATACGTCGTTTCTTATTGTTGGTTTTCTCTTCCGACCACATTTTTCCCTACACTTTTTTGAAAGTTAATTGAAACAAAAAGGATAATATAATCTTTGGAACTTTCCCACTTTTCCAGATCACGTATACGTCGTCTCTTATTCTTGTTTTTCTCTTTCGACCACATTTTCATCAACATTTTCGACATAGATACACACTTTAGAAAATTAATTGAAACAAAAAGAATATGTTCTTAGTATCTTTCTTATTTTTCCAGACAACATATACGTCGTCTCTTATTCGTGTTTTTCTCTTCCGACGACATTTTCCGTCATGTTTTGAACTTAGATACACTCTTTTGAAAATCAATTAAAACAAAACGAATAATATCCTCTCAGGATCTTTCCCACTTTTCCAGATCATGCATACGTCGTCTCTTATTGTTGTTTTTCTCTTCCGACCACATTTTCCCTAAAGTTTTGGTTATAGATGCACTTTCTGATATTTGATTGAAACAAAAAGAATAATATAATCCTTGGATCTTTACCACTTTTCTAGATCACATATACGTCACATATATGTTTTTTTTTTTTAAGTTTTTGATTGATGGTTCGTTTGTTTGTTTGGCTTGATGACAAGACTGACATTTGAAAAGCTGACACCAACAATATCCCCAATCAATCTGTTATACTTGCCAGTGTGTTCGTTCAGCGTTACAATTTTTCATATGCCTCCTTGCAGTAAAGCCCATCGCAGACAATGGCCATATAACAACTAATCGACTTTCGAGACAAGTGTTTGTGCGTGATAAAAACCTGACCAAATCACGGATGACACAATATTTTTCAAAGCTAAAGAACTTTCATCATGCCTTCCGAAAATAGATTCAAATTCTTGCGCACCATTCCAAATGACCTAATCTGACAAAAATATAGAAATAGAATGCACCCTCTCACTCCAGTGGATCCAAAACTGAGCGTATGGTGTGAGAAAAAAAAAACAAACTAAGGCAGTTATTTTAATTAATTTGCACATGGGTATCAGTCAAGTATCATACACACTTAGGCGATCATGTCTCGAAAGAGACATAAGTGACTGGACAGAAGATTATCCCGCAGTAGGTTGGCATTACTTTCTGCGGTAGACTGGTTGCCAGCCAAGGCTATAGAACCCAATCTGTCTTGTTATTTAACCAATAACAGTAGGGAGAGACAGATTAATAACTTTGAAAAGGATATTTGCGCGTAAGTGAATGCAAGGAATTCAACTGGAATTCGAACTCGGCACCCCGATTTCGCGTTCCGAGCCGATATACACTGCACAACAACGTGCATCCTAGGGTCATTCAGTTAAGTGCCATACGTGATACACACTTTGGGCGATCATGTCTCGAAAGAGACATAACTGACTGGGCAGAAGATTTATCTATTGCTTTCTGCGTTAGACTGGTTACCGGCCAAGGCTATAGAACACAATCTGTCCAATTATTTAACCCATAACTGGAGGGAAGAAACGGATTATTACCTTTGCCAAGGTTATTTGTGCGTCAGTGAATACAAGGCTGAAATTTGAACTCGGCACCCCGATTTGTCGTTCTGAGTCGATATCCACTGCACCACAACGCACATACAGGGTAAGTTCCCGAAAAAACGTATCAATTGAAATATTTTATAAATTTCACTCAAGAGGCTTCTCGGTCAATAAATATTGAAAGTTTCTTTATAAGGAACCTTTTGATATGATCATTACAAAGAGGAGTCTGTAGTAATTGTATCGATAAGCAAATCCTGCTAATTCTGGAAGGCACCAGTAGTGCGAGTGATTCACAACAGCATCAACCCTAAAGATTCCGTTAAAGAATTCTAAATCTGTGCCCATGATCTGTAAGATTCGTGCGACTTTCCAATACCCTCTTCTTGATAGACGGAAGGGGTTTTGGCAGCTTGATGTATGTTTTAACCTTCAGGTCATCGTAAAGGGCTGTTCACGATGGGCTTGGGGTCAAATGATTACTGGGCTCGTATTTTACACAAACTTGATCCCCAGGTCATTCATGAGGTTTCTGTTCCTTTTCTGGTCGGTCAGACTGTTACCTGGTAACTATTCTGGATGCTCATAACAGTTCCATTGAGATTCTGAACCGAATTTTTTAACAATAACCAACTTCTCGGGGTAAAATCTTCAGATAAAATAAAGGGGAAAGATTACTTTGAAACTCTTGCTAGATCAGTTACGAAGAAAGATTCGCTGTGTGGAGCTGGACAATATTCTTATTAGAATTTATTTTAAATATATTTTCGTCTATTCTTAGAATATAGCTGTCACATACAGTCCTGTGTTTATGCTATACAAGCAGTATAGCCCCACGTTGCTCGGGTGTAATGAAAGCTTTAAAACTACTCCGTGGTCCGAGAGCTCAGACACTTTGGGCGTTGGTACGAAAGACTAAAATGCAATAGTTGTTCCCAGTTAAAGCGAAACCGTAGACTGAAAGAAAAATGAATGGATGTAAGTCAAATTTTGATTTCCTGGTATCGATATCAAATAAATTGTTTTCGTCGTAAACTGAATTTTGAAGGATAAATAAGTCCTCTGAGTAAATGGTATCATGGCTGAGACTAAGAACTACAATTATACATACTTAGAGCCAAACCCGAAGCAAAAACTAAAATAAAAGGGCTGAAAATAATAGACATACAGGCAGATAAACAGACACACACACAAACAGCTTGCCTTTTATATATATATATATATATATATATATATATATATATATATTATCGATTTTCTGTACTATTATAAGAACTGCGACCTTGAAACTTCTGAATATCGTTTCTTATGTCTTTGTCTATGAGTGTATAAAATTTGATTAAAATTAGGCCACCCCTTTTATAAACCGATTTTTTCGATTATCGATTTTCGATATTTATCCGGGGTACCTCGTCACAAAACCTAGCTAAGAACACTCGCTGACGGTTATAGTACAACTGTATAAATTTTCCAGAAAATCGGTTCAGCCGTTTCGGAGTGTACAGGTAACGGACACACACACTCACACACACACACAAAGTTCCATTTATAGATAAGTTTAGATATATATAGAGAGAGATTCTTGATAAAATCCGATGAATCAGCAGTATTACTGGTACTGACATTGCATTTAGGATTCAAAATGTTGCTTCTCTGTGTCTTTTCTACAAAATCTTTCATGGTTCAAATAAGCTTTTCGCATAAATTTTTTTTTAATCATTTCACGCCAAACAAGGCGGGGCCACCCTTAGTGCGCAGATTTTACGGTGAAAAAAGAAAATGATGTAGAGTAGGTATTAAGGAAAGGAGTCCCATAGTTATATTATCTATCAGGGTGGTACCTAGATGCTAATTTAGTAAGTCAGTCAGTCTGTTAAGTGCCATACGTGATACACGCTTTGGGCGATCATGTCTCGAAAGAGACATGACTGACTGGGCAGAAGATTTTCTATCCTGCTATTTAAACTATAGCTGAAGGGAGAAGAGACGGATTGTATTAATAATTAGTAAGTGGGGGATCAGTTTATTACTTCATAACAATAGAAAACCGATCCCCCACTTTATGCCCAATAAAAGTTTTACTTATGTTTTCAACTATTATCTTCATTTAGTCAGTTAAGTGCCATACGTGATACACGCTTTGGGCGATCATGTCTCGAAAGAGACATGACTGACTGGGCAGAAGATTTTCTATCCTGCTATTTAAACTATAGCTGAAGGGAGAAGAGACGGATTGTATTAATAATTAGTAAGTGGGGGATCAGTTTATTACTTCATAACAATAGAAAACCGATCCCCCACTTTATGCCCAATAATAGTTTTACTTATGTTTTCAACTATTATCTTCATTCAGTCAGTTAAGTGCCATACGTGATACACGCTTTGGGTGATCATGTCTCGAAAGAGACATGACTGACTGGGCAGAAGATTTTCTATCCTGCTATTTAAACTATAGCTGAAGGGAGAAGAGACGGATTGTATTAATAATTAGTAAGTGGGGGATCAGTTTATTACTTCATAACAATTGAAAACCGATCCCCCACTTTATGCCCAATAAAAGTTTTACTTATGTTTTCAACTATTATCTTCATTCAGTCAGTTAAGTGCCATACATGATACACGCTTGGGCGATCATATCTGGAAGGAGATATGCCTGACTGGGTAAAATATTGTCCTGCATTAGGTTGCCATTGCTTTCTGCGGTAGAATGGTTGCCAGCCAAGGCTATAGAATCCAATCTGTCCTGTTATTTAACCTATAACTAGAGGGAAGAGACGAATTAATATCTTTCTCAAGGGTATTTGTGCGTAAGTGAATGCAAGGGAGTATCATGCTTAAATACAGGGTAAAAAGCCTACCAGAGCAGTTGCCATGGAAATATTTGTTGAAAAGACAGAGGGAAGCCAGGTTACATCATTTCCGAATTTGTTTGGATATTCGACAATGATGATATTTTGTGTTCAGCAGGAATTAATTTCATTAATGAATCTTCCTGTTTGGTACATCGAGTTGACGAAGCGCAATTCTAAGATTGGTAGACAGGTTCAATAGTTTTACTGTTGAAACAAAGAAAAAATACTAAACTATTGTACTTATATCTTCTTCTTCATGCGCCCTGTCCCTTCAGAACGTAGGCGATCATGGACTTTCACTTGGCTCTGTTACTTGTCGCTCTGAATGTCTTTTCTCTTGGGTGTCGTGGGATCTCCCCTTTTTGTATATGATAATGAAATCGACTGAGTATACATATACTCCTGCCATCGAGAGAACAGTAGTTGCTGCCATAGAATTAAGAGTTGAGAGTATTCGTAGAGATCCGTGCGAGTTATCGGAGAGTACCGGAACTGATATGTAAGTTACTGAGAGATACCGAACTTACCCAGAGACTAGGGCATCAGAAGTCTAGCTCTGAGCTAGAATAATATACACGGATATACTATTTCCAACGTCTTGACTTCAAGAATTGTATATATTTATTTCTTATTAATAGTATTCCTGGATTTACTAACCTGCGTTCAAGTTTGTATATTACGTCGAATATAACCTACTTTTCTATCTCCATATCTGTTTTTGTTGTTCATTATGTTGTTCCTCACCCGGTTCCTCACCCGGAATACACAACACTTGGCATCTCTTTTAAGCCCCGCTCCGCCATTTGTTTGCTCAGACCTAACGTCTTGCGCTGCTTTTCTCTCTCTCCTTCTATTTATCCAACCTGCGAGTATTAAATTCTCCGGGCCTTCTTTCCTCATTACGTGTCCCGGGAAGCTCATTTGTCTCTTCCTAATATTTATTATCAGTTTTCTTCTCGTTTGAATCCTTTCCAACACCTCATCGTTGCACACGTGTCCTGTCCATGTTATCCTCAGTATCCTTCTGTTTAATCGCCAGACGTGACAGAATTTTGGGCGAGCACGTCTCCAAAGATACGTAACTGACTGGACAGAAGGTTACTATTACGTTCTGCAGTAGACTGGCTACCAACCAAGGCTATAGAATCCAATCTGTCCTCCTATTCAACTGATAGTTGGAGAGAATGGAAGGATCATATTATTATATAAATTAGTTGTAATTAGTGGGAGATAAGTTTATTAATTTATAACAATAGAAAACCGATCGCTTACTTTATGCCCAGTTTGAAGCTTTGGTATCCCCAGCATCTTTCTGCAGAACTACATTTCTGGTGCCTCAAGCCTCTCCTTCATCTTTGATGAAATCGTCCAGCATTCACTTCGTTACAAAGGACAGATATCACATAGCAATCCAGCATTCTTTGTTTCGAATATGATTTTCCTGTCTTTCAATACTCTGGTTAGCTTCTGAAATGCGTTTTTGGCCATGCTAATGCGTCTTTGGATCACCATGTCGCCCTTTCTGTCCTCTGTCAAAATTGTTCCGAGGTATTTGAATTCATTTGCTTGTTTTGTTTTAGTTTTTCCGACTTGCAGTTTTCACCCAATAAAATAGTAGAGAGTGACTCAATGTAAATGTTTATTTAAAATGCTTGTGGTATAAGTAATGTCTCGCACTGCTTTCCCCTGTCTCTCCTTCCATTTATCCGACCTGTGAGTATTAAATTCTCTAGCTCCTCATTCCTCATTACGTGTCTCAGGAACTTCATTTGTCTTTTCCTGATATTTATTATCAGTTTTCTTCTCGTTTGCATCCTTTCCAACACTTCATGGTTGCAAAATGCTCTGTTCATGGTATCCTCAGCATCCTTCTGTAGAACCACATTTCTGCTGCTTCAAGATTCTCCTTCATCTTTGATGAAATTGTCCAGCATTCACTTCCATGCAGAAGGACAGATATCACATAGCAATCCAGCACTCTTTTCTTTGTTTCTAATGAGATTTTCCTGT
Organism: Ascarosepion bandense; assembly: GCA_037127315.1. NCBI lineage: Eukaryota > Metazoa > Mollusca > Cephalopoda > Sepiida > Sepiidae > Ascarosepion > Ascarosepion bandense. Next base: position 4,140,057 of record JBBBDQ010000606.1, on the reverse strand, counting down.
CTTTCAGGAATTTGGTTAGCTTTTCATTTTGTAATTCTTTCACTCGAAATAAGACGGGACTGCCATTAGTGTGCAGATGGTTACAGCGAGTGGAAGTGGGGGGAAGGAAGTGATGAAGAAAAAGTTGGGAAAAGAGAGAAAAAAGAAACAGTGAGAGATAAAGAAGGAGAAAGAAAAAAGAAGGAAATAATAAAGAAAAATATAAAGGAAATATGGAGAAAGTAAGGCAAAACGTAATGAAAAAAAGAAAGAGAAATAGAAAAAGAGAAAGACTGAAAAGAATCTGAGAAAAAAGAAGAGAAGGAAAGAGAGATAGAGACGGAGTAAAACAAAAAGTGATAGACAAGAAAAGAAAGAGAAGAAGAAAAAGAGGGAGAAAGATCGAATGGGATAAAGACCACTGGCAAAAAGTTGAAGAGAGAGAGAGAGAAAGACAAGGTGACAGAAGAGAAAGAAAGAAAGCAAAATAGATAGGGAGGAAGAAAGGCAAAAACGTATAGGAAAAGAAAAAGGGGAAGATAGAAAAGAAGAAAGACAAAAGACGATTGAAAGGAATACGAGAAAGAAAGAAAGAAAGAAAGAGAGAGAGAGAGAGAGAGAGAGGGAGAAAGACAAAAGTGATAGAAAAAAAGGAAAAAGCGGAAAAGAAAATGAAAAAGTGAGTGAAAGGTCAAAGGTGATGGTAAACAATGAGAAATAGGTTTGTTTTGTTTTGTTTTATTGACTATCAACCCATCTTGGGTCATTTAACGCCTAATTGAATTATTAAAAAATCGAACACAAAGTTAAGAACAATTTCAAGAGGTTTGTATATTTAACAAATCTAAGCCTATTTATAAATGGGACTTTGTCTGTGTGTGTGTGTGTTAGTGTGTCTGTGTGTGTGTGTGTGTGTCCGTTACCTATAGGCACTGAAACGGCTCTTGAAAATTTACACAGTTGTACTATAAGCATCTGCGAGTGTTCTTAGATAGGTTTTGTGTCGAACTACCCCCGATAAATATCGAAAATCGAGAATCGAAAAAATCAGGTTATAGAAGGGATGGTCCAATTTTAATCAAATTTGATACACTCATAGACAAAGACATACGAAACGATATTCAGAAGTTTCAAGGTTGCAGTTCTTACAATACTGTAGAAAATCGATAATATATATATAAGGCAAGATGTTTGTGTGTGTGTGTGTTTATCTGCCTGTATGTCTGTATTATTTTCAGCCCTTTTATTTTAGTTTTTGCTTCGAGTTTGGCTCTAAGTAGGTATAATTGTAGTTCTTAGTCTCAGCCATGATACCTCTTACTCAACGGACTTATTTAGCCTTCAAAATTCAGTTTACGATGAAAAAAACTTATTTGATATCGATACCAGGAAATCAAAATTTGACTTACATCCATTCATTTTTCTTTCAGTCTACGGTTTCGCTTTAACTGGAAACAACAATTGCTTTTTAGTCTTTCGTGCCAACGTCCAAAGAGTCTGAGCTCCAGGACCATGGATTAGTTTTAAAACTTTCATTACACCCGAGCAACGCCAGGCTATACTGCTAGTTAATGTATATAACATACTTATATATTTAGACAAATTCATACATTTATATATCTATATATTTAACACATTTTGAATTATAAAAATATTTTATAGTAATTTATATATTTAATTTGGCTGTTTAAATTTTATGGCATACCAAACACCACGGGTTATTTGAAGCTAAAACCAGCCTAGAGAAAAATAGGAGTAGAAAGAGAGAAAGGAGAACGTGAAAGCGGAAAAGCTAGAGAGAAAGAAAAGCAAATGATGATAGAATAGAAGGAGAAAAAGGAGAGGAGCAAACGATAGAGAGAAAGAAGAGGATAAGAACGAATGAGACGGAGAAAGGGATAGAGAGATAGAAAGATCAAAAGATTAGAATAGCTAGAAAGATAAATAGAGAAAGAGAGAGACATACAAAAGATGATCGCACAAAATGAGAGAAATGGGCTGAGGAAGAGAAAGAAAGAGGGAGCGGGGAGAAAGTCAAATTATAATAAATGAATAGAGATGGAGTGAAGAAATGACAAAGTTAAAGTCCGATAAAAAGAGAGAAAACTGAAAGCAACATAGATAGATAGATAGATAGATTCAAACTGATAGACAGACAGACAGACAGACAGATAGATAGATAGATAGATAGATAGATAGATAGATAGATAAATTCAAACTGATAGACAGACAGACAGACAGGCAGATAGATAGATAGATAGATAGATAGATAGATAGATATGATAAATTCAAACTGATAGACAGACAGACAGACAGACAGACATATAGATAGATAGATAGATAGATAGATAGATAGATAGATAGATAGATATTTATCATGAGTAATACATGATTGTGGCACAAGGCCGAAAAGGGAGGGGGAAAAACTCGGGATGGTCTACAGTAACTATCTTATACCAATTCGATTCATGACCCAAACATACGTTACAATGTTTCGAAATCACCGCAAGAACTTGTCCATCAACACTCAATCTGCCATGTACCAAAGTACCGCAAAACATTCTGGGGACCTAAAAACACCCCAAGTGAAGATAAAAAGTTTCCAATATACAATAAATACAAAAATATACATAAAATTTTCAGATAGATAGATAGATAGATAGGAAGAGAGAAAGACAAAATTGGATTTAAAAGAATGAGAGTGAAAGAGAGGGATAGACGGAGAAAGAGAGAGAGAGAGAGAGAGAGAGAGTAAGAAGCAAATGTGAATTTAAAATAACGAGAGGAAATGACAGAGATAGACAGAGAGATAAAGAGAAAACCAAATGTGGATTTAAATGTAAGTGAAAGAGAGAGAGAGAGAGAGAGAGAGAGAAAATTGGTTTCAAAAGAATGAAAGTAAAAGAGAGAAATAGACAGAGAAAGAGAGAGAGAGAAAGAAGCCAATGTTGATTTAAATGTATGTGAGTGAAAGAGAGAGAGAGAGAGAGAGAGAGAGAGAGAGAAACAAAGTTGATTTAAAAGAATGAGAGTGAAAGAGAGGGATATACAGACAGAGAGAGAGAGAGAGAAAAAAAAAGAAAAAACAAATGTGGATTTTAATGTATTTGAGTGAAAGAGAGAGAGAGAGAGACAGATAGAGAGAGACAGAAAGACACCGAGTGATAGAGAAAGCATAAGCAAATGTGGATTCAAATGTATGTGATTAAAAGAGAGAGCGAGAGAGAGAAAGAGAAAATTAAGGTGGATTTAAAAGAGTGAGGGTGAACGAGAGAGAGAAAAAGAGACAGATACACAGACAGACACTGAGTGAGAGAGAGAGAAAAGTAAATGTGGATTTAAATGTATGTGAGTGAAAGAGAGAGAGAAAGACAAAAGTAAATTTATAAGAATGAGAGGCAAAAAAGAAACAGAGAGAAACAGAGAGAAAAGCAAATGTGGATTTAAATGTAAGAGAGTGAAAGAGAGAGAGAGAGAGAGAGAGAAAGACAAAAGAGAATTTAAAAGAATGACAGTTAAAGAAAGAGGGAGAGAGAGCAAGAATGACAAAAAGTGAGAGTAGGCAAAAGTGTGTGTGTGTGTGTGTGTGTGTGTGTGTGTGTGTGTGTGTGCGCGTGAGAGAGAGAGAGAGGGGGGGAGAGTGTAGATTGTATCGAAAAACCCTAACTGGAATCACTACATAAATGGTTGGCGGCTTGTCGATAGTCAATTTTACCTTATCTCGCTTGACAGTTTCTCATCGAAAAGAAAACAACTGGCAAACAGCCGAAGGAGAAAAGCCTATTTCTATACCTCCTATCCTCCCGTTTTGATTTTATACTCTACATTAGACGATTTTTTGCAACAGCTCCGTTAAAATCGGAAGCAACACGTTATTAGAAACTGACATTTTGTTTCTCATCTAATTCAACCGAAGCAATGAGCTTGCAAAGGCCACAAAGGCAAAAGGCGTTACTGACAGCATACATAAGAATAATTGGCTTGTGTCCACCGAGCGTTGATAGGGACGGTCGCTTTTCGGTTTTTCGATCTCGGCTTTTCTCTGGCATTGCGAAGCAGAATTCGACAAACTTTGGCATGGAAAGTGAGCAGGTTTAGACTATAATCGGGCTGATTAGTTTTATTCAGACTATCAACACGTGTATTACGTTGGCCGTGGCCACGCCTAACTCGTCCAGTACTAAAGGAAACAAAGAACCGGAGTAGAGGTACACGTGTTCGGTCGAACTAGAGGCGGTGTCACTCTACCCCACACCCCGCGCTGAAAAACTCTAAGCCGGAACTGTGACAGGTGCCGTCCGTGAATGACGAATGGCGTCTCTTTAGGTTCTGCTTAGACATGCTATAACGGTTAACACTGCATTTAAATCTTTCAAGATACGTGGCAAGTATTCTGATAGAGGAAGGAAGGTGCGGCACTGAGATCAGATGGCGTATTAAAAAGTTAAGCAGAAGATTGAGCGACAGAAAGATTTCGTTTGAAACAAAGACTGTTACGTGATATCTGTCCTCCTATATGGCAGCGAATCCTGGACAATCTCCTCAAAGATGAAGAAGAGACTCGAAGCAACAGAAACAAAGAAAAGAGTACTGGACTGTTACGTGATATCTGTCCTCCTATATGGCAGCGAATCCTGGACAATCTCCTCAAAGATGAAGAAGAGACTCGAAGCAACAGAAACAAAGAAAAGAGTACTGGACTCTTACCTGATATCTGTCCTCCTATATGGCATCGAATGTTGGACAATCTCCTCAAAGATGAAGAAGAGACTCGAAGCAACAGAAACAAAGAAAAGAGTACTGGACTGTTACGTTATGTCTGTCCTATATGGCATCGAATGTTGGACAATCTCCTCAAATATGAAGAAGAGACTCGAAGCAACAGAAACAAAGAAAAGAGTACTGGACTCTTACCTGATATCTGTCCTCCTATATGGCAGCGAATCCTGGACAATCTCCTCAAAGATGAAGAAAAGACTCGAAGCAACAGAAACAAAGAAAAGAGTACTGGACTGTTACGTTATGTCTGTCCTATATGGCATCGAATGTTGGACAATCTCCTCAAAGATGAAGAAGGGACTCGTAGCAACAGAAACAAAGAAAAGAGTACTGGACTGTTACGTGATATCTGTCCTGCTATTTGGTAGCGAATGCTGGACAATCTCCTCAAAGATGAAGAAGAGACTCGAAACAACAGAAACAAAGAAAAGAGTACTGGACTGTTACGTGATATCTGTCCTATATGGCGGTGAATGCTGGACAATCTCCTCAAACATGAAGAAGAGACTCGAAACAACAGAAATAAAGAAAAAAGTACTGGACTGTTACGTGATATCTGTCCTCCTATATGGCAGCGAATCCTGGACAATCTCCTCAAAGATGAAGAAGAGACTCGAAGCAACAGAAACAAAGAAAAGAGTACTGGACTGTTACGTTATGTCTGTCCTATATGGCATCGAATGTTGGACAATCTTCTCAAAGATGAAGAAGAGACTCGAAACAACAGAAACAAAGAAAAGAGTACTGGACTGTTACGTGATATCTGTCCTCCTATATGGCGGTGAATGCTGGACAATCTCCTCAAACATGAAGAAGAGACTCGAAACAACAGAAACAAAGAAAGGAGTACTGGACTGTTACGTGATATCTGTCCTCCTATATGGCGGTGAATGCTGGACAATCTCCTCAAACATGAAGAAGTGACTCGAAACAACAGAAACAAGGAAAAGAGTACTGGACTGTTACGTTGTATTTGTCCTCCTATATGGTAATGAATGCTTGCCGATCTCCTCAAAGATGAAGGAAAAACACGCAGGAACAGGATATCATGCACCGAACACGCGACCAAAGGCGAGGTTTTGGAGAGGATGCAAACGAAAAGGAAACTTTTACTTAACATCGGAAAGAGATAGAAAAAATTTCTGGGACACATAAAAAGAAAAGAGGGATTGGAGAATCTAATACTCACAGAACAAACAGAGGGAAAGCAACGCGTGACACACTTGATTGTCTTGAGCAAGTGGACGGCAGAAAACGGTTTTTGAAGAAATACTAAGAAGAAAAGTGCTATGAGCGAGAATAGATAGGGTTAAGTGGAGATCCAGGATAACCTCCGTCCTGAAAGCACGAGGAAAATTAAAAAATAGTAGTTAAGCAGGAAGACAGAAATGAAGTGAGAAGTTCAGGGAGAAGAACTTTTAAATTACTTAGGGACATCAACAATGATGAGAGAAACTTAACTGACAGTCTAGTAAAATTTAAATTCGAAGTGCTAAATTGTTCAATTTTCTTTTCTTTATGTTATTAATAGAGGGCTCCAATTTGGTTGATATCTACATTGTAAATTAAATCACGCAAGTAATAAGGACGGACACAATATAAGGGCCTACTTTTGACGGTATACATACATTGTAAATCGATCGAGCATTCCTCTTTGGCAGATTAACAATATTCTGACGAAATTGTGTTGATAGAACGACAATAGCTTGAATTTCCATTGTACGAAATTAATGGGTTTTAATTCCTTTATGGAGACGCACCTGCGATCGGAAGTTAGTCGGTTAGCCGGAAGTTAGACGGTTAGCCGGAAGTTAGACGGTTCGCCGGAAGTGAACGCATGACTCTAGTGAATGTAATCCCCTAAGATATAAGACCCACATGGTTTGAGTCAGTATTTTAGTAAAAATATATACCGGAAACGGGGTAATTATGTTCTCGAAAAAGATGGCTGAAAAATAGTGGGGTGTTAGGTTGTAGAAACGGAGAATGGGGCGTTAATTTCCGCGGAGTGTGCGGACACATCAGTAATTCGTGTCCACAGAAACCAATTACGCAGAGTGAAACGAGCTGAGAATCTGTTTGACCTGAGCTAAAATTTAATCGAAGGTTTCGACTGGGGAAGCAAATGGTTCCATTGATCAGTATGCAAGAATCGGAGTCGAAAGAAATCCGTTCGGTCTGGAAATTACCGATATTACGCTGATATGAGAAATATTTTCAAAGAAATCTTTTAATTTTTCTTTTCTTGTTACAGGAAATTAGGATTTAAGCCGGCGTTAAGAGCTCGGAACCCGTTTGAAAATTGATTTAGTTTAAAAAAAAAAAAAGAACAAAAAAACTAGCAGTTGTTCCCAGCGTTGCCTGGAAAAAAAAAAACGAAAAAAATTCCGTTAACAACGCAGTACAACGATCATTCTTCGGTAAATTTTCGTTTTAGGTGCCGACTGCTTTCCCCCCGCTTCAAATTTATCCAAAATAGCATTATTTCTGTGCAAATGTATATGCTGAACTCTAATCAACAATTAGTTATTGAAGAAACCTACCTTTTTTGCTTTGAAAGTCTATAAAAAAAAACGAACTATATCTCGCACTTTTTCTCTCCCGTAACTCTAACGCAGAATATCTTCCGGCATAGGGCGAGAGATTTCGGTCGATTTTTGGTCGATTTTCTTCCTTTACTAAAACTTCCGGCGATGTACTTCCTGTAATGAAAGTAATGCGCTATTGTATTTCTACGCTTATTACTTTCATTACAGGAACTACATCGCCGGAAGTTTCAGTAAAGGAAGAAAATCAACCAAAAATCGACCGAAATTTGTTGTCCTACGCAGTACGCCATTCTGCAGTTAATTACATTACCTCGTGAGAGTTACGGGAGGGAAAAAGTGTGAGATATAGTTCGTTTTTTTTATGGACCTTCAAATAAAAAGAAGGTAGGTTTCTTCAATATCTAATTGTTGATTTGAGTTCAGCAAATACAGTTGCAAAGAAATAATGATATTTTGGATAAATTTGAAGAGGGGAAAGCTTTCGGCACCTAAAACGGATATTTACCCATTCTTCTTCTTCTATGTGGAGCCTGGTCAGTACTTAGATGGGTGACAGCTTGGGAATACCAGGTGCTGTAAGCGTATAGTGACGGATGTGCGTTGTGGTGCAGTAGATATCGGCTCGGAAAGAGAAATCGGTGAGCCGAGTTCGAATTCCAGTTGAATAGCCTGCATTCACTTAAGCAATGGTAGCCTTGGGAAAGGTATTAATCCGTCCCTTCCCTCCAGTTATGCGTTAAATAACAGGGTAGGACTTGGGGACCCTGCCCTTAAAAAACCAAATCTCAATGAATCTTGATACTCGAAAAAGAAAAATGTATTACTAGACACAAAACTTATATTAAAATAAAAAAAACAACAATAAATTGTCGAAAGAAAAAAGATATTACCAGCAATAAATAAATAAATTTTAGCTGGCAATAAATGACCCGGCGAGGTTGATTTGCCATAAAAACAAAACAACCAACCAACCAATCTTCTATGTGTCTTGTCTTTCCAGGACGTAGGTGATCGTAGTCTTCCATGTCTTCTTTTAGGACCCCTTCTCCTGTAACATCTCGCAACTCCCGTTCTGTCACCCACCTGCTCAGGTCCCTCAAATATATTAACCGCTGTTTTCCTCTGTCTCTTTCCATCTATCTGGCCCGTTCGTATTAGGTTCTCCAAACCCACCTTCCTCATTGAATGTCCCAGAAACATTAGCTGTCTCTTCCTGATGCCTAAAAAAAATTTCCTCTTCGTTTTGATTCATTCCAACGCCTCATCATTGCTCACATCCTCGATCCATGATATTCGCAGCATCATTCTGTGGAACCACATTTCAGTTGCTTCGAGTTTTTCCTTCATCTTTGATGCTATTGCCTAGCCGTAAACCAAACTAGTACTTGCGGAAATGATTAGATAAGCGTTCCTTTAGATCAGCAAACCAGACCTCAGACTGTTAATCCTAGCCCGAGTTCGTTAAACATTTTACAAGGTTCTTAAACCTAAATCTAGAAATTTACACCAAAATATAGATAGTTAAATAGATCGATCTATCTATCTATCTATCTATCTATCTATCTATCTATCTATCTATCTATCTATCTATCTATCTATCTATCTATCTTAATCTGCCCAGATCTATCTATCTATCTATCTATCTATCTATCTATCTATCTATCTATCTATCTATCTATCTATCTATCTCGCCCAGATCTATCTATCTATCTATCTATCTATCTATCTATCTATCTATCTTAATCTGCCCAGATCTATCTATCTATCTATCTATCTATCTATCTATCTATCTAGCTATCTATCTATCTATCTATCTATCTATCTTAATCTGCCCAGATCTATCTATCTATCTATCTATCTATCTATCTATCTATCTATCTATCTATGTTTATTTACTTTGTGTGTACATATTAAACCATTGATCCAGCAATCCATCACTTTGCCTGACTGTGCTTCGAGTTTTTCCTTCATCTTTGATGCTATTGCCTAGCCGTAAACCAAACTAGTACTTGCGGAAATGATTAGATAAGCGTTCCTTTAGATCAGCAAACCTAGCCTCAGACCGTTAAATCTAGGCCATGGTCGTTAAATATTTTACAAGGTTCTTAAACCTAAATCTAGAAATTTACACCTAAATATAGATAAACATAAATCTAGATTGTTAAGGCTAAATCTAGATAGTTAAACTTAACTTTTGATCGTTAACCTAGATTTTGATGGTTATGCCGAAACCCCGATTCTAATTTCAGTTGAGTTCATAATATTCACTTTCAGTAATGTATAATACACCCAGCTATGGGTTAAATAATAAAACTTGTATTACTAAATTATTAATATCTACATTTTTTTATAATCATATCGCCACAAGAAAGGCTGTTCACTGCCACTATTGCGCAAGGGGTTACATAGGAGGAAAGTTATGTGTAACAGTGACAGGTTATAGGGGGTATCAGGAAGTGGGTAAGAAAAGGATGAGAATATTGATGAGAGTGGAGTGGACGGAGAAAGGAGCATGAGAGAGAGGATGCAGGTTAGTGAGATATGAGGTGACTATTGACTTTATATTTAAATTATTTATTTAAGTAATCAGCAAATGGTTGATTACCTGTAAAAATAAAATCAATCAACTCACTGAATTTTTACCTATTTCCTTGTATTATATTGATAGCTATAAGTATTTCTAAAACCTGGTGCATTCTAAACTTTATGAAATAATATTTTTCTAAGGTGACTGAAATTTAATTATAATTTATAATTAATTATGAATTAATAAATCTTTAATTTAAAATGTAGTAGAAACACCATTGAACATGAAACAGTATTAATCTAAATTATGAAGTTGAAGATTCTAAAGAATGCATTAAATGCATGTCAAGGATCGCGATGATCATTCGCTCTGCGAACATGTCATGAAGTTCCCATTGAAGATAGTTGATGCGTACCAAAAAAAAAAAAAAAAGCCTGTACATATCATTTTAATGTTTTCAGATTGTGCTATCTATCTGTCTATCTGGCTACCTATCTGTCTATAGTCATCCGCAGACAGATCTGTTTCGCTGTATCACAGCTCATCAGTAAGGTTAGACAGCCGATTGACTTTTTTTTTTAAAGGAATGCTTATCTAATCATTTTCGCAAGTACTAGTTTGGTCTACGGCTAGGCAATAGCATCAAAGATGAAGGAAAAACTCGAAGCACAGTCAGGCAAAGTGATGGATTGCTGGATCAATGATTTAATATGTACACACCAAGTAAATAAACATAGATAGATAGATAGATAGATAGATAGATAGATAGATAGATAGATAGATATTAACAGACTGAAAAAAGATAGATAGATAGATAGATAGATAGATAGATGATATGAACAGACTGTAAAAGATAGATAGATAGATAGATAGATAGATAGATAGATAGATATGAACAGACTGAAAAAGATAGATAGATAGATAGATAGATAGATATGAACAGACTGTAAAAGATAGATAGATAGATAGATAGATAGATAGATAGATAGAACAGACTGAAAAAGATAGATAGATAGATAGATAGATAGATAGATAGATAGATAGATAGATAGATAGATAGATATGAACAGACTGAAAAAGATAGATAGATAGATAGATAGATAGATAGATATGAACAGACTGAAAAAAGATAGATAGATAGATAGATAGATAGATAGATACTGATATATATATATATATTGGAGTAGATAGACTAAACTATCGCCCGGTTCACACTCCACCCACATCTATTGAACAGGTGAAGAGGCTCATCCCTTGTTCCCTGTTTAGGATGCGGTTTCCGGTTTTCTCTTTTTCAATCTTTTCACTCTCTTTTATTTTTTTTTTCAATTGGAGTAGATAGACTAAACTATCACCCGGTTCACACTCCACCCACGTCTATTGAACAGGTGAAGAGGCTCATCCCTTGTTCCCTGTTTAGGATGTGGTTTCCGGCTTTCTGTATTCCATTCTTTTTACCCTTACGAACCCCCCTGTACATCAGTGGCGTTATCGCCTTGCTTGGGGTGATATGATTAAAAAAAAAAAAAATATATATATATATATATCAGTCTGTTACGCTCTCACACCCTGGTTGAGAACTCTGGAAGCTTTTAAAGAATACATTAAATGCATGTCAAGGACCGCGATGATCATCCGCTCCGCGAACATGTCATGAAGATCCCAGTGAAGATAGTTGATGCGCACAAAAAAAAGTATGTAAATATCATTTTAATGTTTTCAGATTGTGCTATCTGTCTGTCTATCTCGCTTACCTATCTGTCTATAGTCATCCGCAGACAGATCTGTTTCGCAGCTCATCAGTAAGGTTAGACAGCCGATTGACTTTTTGACCCAGGATTGAAACCCGTCCGAACTGGCGTCAGTCGGCGATTCTACCTCCGAGCCACGGGCGCTCGGTCGAAGGCAGCATACTTTTTAGCGTGTATATTATTATTATACATACCCAATAGCTGAGACTGTTCTAATTCATTGCTGAATGAACGATGCGTAGATGCCAGAGTAGCTACTCTTTTTCAATGTCTACCATTCTTCCAGAGTGCTCAAACAGGGTGTGAGAGCGTAACAAACTGATATATATATATATATATATATATATATATATATATATATATATCATCTGTTCATATTCTATCTATCTATCTATCTATCTATCTATCTATCTATCTTTTTCAGTCTGTTCATATCTATCTATCTATCTATCTATCTATCTATCTATCTATCTATCTATCTATGTTTATTTACTTGGTGTGTACATGTTAAACCCTTGATCCAGCAATCCATCACTTTGTCTTACTCTGACAGTGTATGCCTCTCAAATGCCGCCATTATTGACCACAACAAGTGTCAAATACCACGATGCGGATTATCCAATATGCGAGGCATGTCTCTAAACCTCCGGTCTCATTCGTCACATAAAAACCCTTGGGCAACCTTAACGGAATATACAACATAGGCCACTTGACTCTGTACAATCTTATATGTTGGAGCAATTATATTTCATACTGGGATAATAGTTTTTTAATGAAAAATATCGATATTTTACATGTAATATAAACAGGATTCCTTAAGTCAAGCTACCACCGAGGAAAAATATTCATGTTTTGTAAAATACGAATACACAATACCTAAATAAAATGATGGGCAAGGCCATACTTCATTTGTTTTATGATTCAACTTAGCTAATTTGGAATCAGTATATGGACTCCATTTTCTGCCTCGTACCTCTTCTAGAAGTCATGAGTTATCTCCCTCTAACAATGTAAGTAAACTGCTTCTGTAGCCCGATATTGAACTCACAACTCTTTGGGTTAAGTCACAGAAACCAACCAACGTCTATATCCACTGGGCCATGTGTCCTTAACAAGCAACTGAATTTTTAGGACTTATAACCCTAATGTCCAGTTATCCTTTTTTACCAGAGTTCATATTGCAACTTTTTTTTATGTTAATGATTTTCTCTAGTATTTTTACCAGAGCTAATATTGCAATATTGACACTAATGATTTTCTTTGGCATTCTGTATCAATAGTTTCTATATTGTGACATATTTATGCATGGTTGGCGTCGGAGATTTTTGAAACCTAGCATATGTACTGATTTCTTAAGTTTACGTAGTTTTCAGTGGCGTTCTTTATCTATTATTTCAACTTTATCCCATAGGGGGGGGCAGTGACCACTTTTCTCTCGTGTTATAGCTTTGCAATGTTATTGTAGCCTTACCTTAAGGGGGTGGCCCTTTTCTCTTTTATATTTCTTTGCACAGCTACATGTCATGTCCTTCTCCTTTGGGGGTTTTACTCGGGACAGGTAGGAGCGAAGTGTAGAACCACTTCTGTAGATCGTTTTGATGTTATATGGACCACAGATCTTTCGTATTTTCTCCGATAACCCCTTCACATAGGGTAGGCAGACTGGGGCTTTTTTCTGGGAGTTGTTATCCTCATGCACCCTCCATTCCATGTATGTTGGAGTTGTTGTCATGTACCCTGGATAAATGTTTCGTTGAAGTGTACTGCTTATACTAACCATTTCATGTTGGTATGTCTCTGAGTCGCCGCTTATGATTTTACTCGATGCTCAAGGCAGCGGACGATCACTTTCTGTACGTTATCGTTACTTCCAATACTGATGACGATGTTCCTACCAAAAATTTGGTTTGAAGTGGTATGTAATGTGAACATCTGGGTTATGTCATTGTTTGCCGCTGAACTGCAAGTGGCCTCTTTCCATAGATGTAACATTGCAAATATTTCTCAACTCTATGGCTATTTCCATGGTAAATGTTCAGATCAGCTACATTCTTTAGTTCCACCAGTTGAGACCCTTACAGCCAGGACATTTACACAGTCATGTGACGGAAGCCTTATTCTCCAAATGGTGGTCTCTTTTTCATAGACGCAACATTGCAAGCCTTTCTCTACTCTATTGCTATTTCCATGGCAAATGTTCAGATCATCTCCATTCTTTAGTTCCATTAGTTGAGACCCTTACATATACGACATTTACACAGTCATGTGAGGGAAGCCATATTCTCCAAATGGTGGTTTCTTCTTCATAGATGCAACATTGCAAGCCTTTCTCTACTCTATTGCTATTTCCATGGCAAATGTTCAGATCATCTCCATTCTTTAGTTCCATTAGTTGAGACCCTTACATATACAACATTTACACAATCATGTGAGGGAAGCCATATTCTCCAAATGGTGGTTTCTTCCTCATAGATGCAACATTGCAAGCCTTTCTCTACTCTATTGCTATTTCCATGGCAAATGTTCAGATCATCTCCATTCTTTAGTTCCATTAGTTGAGACCCTTACATATACGACATTTACACAGTCATGTGAGGGAAGCCATATTCTCCAAATGGTGGTTTCTTCCTCATAGATGCAACATTGCAAGCCTTTCTCTACTCTATTGCTATTTCCATGGCAAATGTTCAGATCATCTCCATTCTTTAGTTCCATTAGTTGAGACCCTTACATATACAACATTTACACAATCATGTGAGGGAAGCCATATTCTCCAAATGGTGGTTTCTTCCTCATAGATGCAACATTGCAAGCCTTTCTCTACTCTATTGCTATTTCCATGGCAAATGTTCAGATCATCTCCATTCTTTAGTTCCACCAGTTGAGACCCTTACAGCAAGGACATTTACACAGTCATGTGAGGGAAGCCATATTCTCCAAATGGTAGTCTCTTTCTCATAGATGCAACATTGCAAGCCTTTCTCTACTCTATTGCTATTTCCATGGCAAATGTTCAGATCAGCTTCTTTCTTCATTTCCACCAGTTCAGAACTTTATATATTTTTATCATGCTAGTCTGTTTATCAGTCACATCAACATCTTGTCATCCGTATCCTATTATTAATATTATTCTTCAACCCGGTAGCTTTGTCTCAGAAATAGCTACATTGTAGTTAGTATTTATATCATTCGGACTATTGTCCTAATCATTGTTGCCATTTGTACGACGTTTGAGTCGCTGTACGCTCCGGCCTTCTTCAGGTGCTAGGACTTTCGAACCGGACCCTTTATTACGATCACTGGGATATATGAACTCCATTCTTTGCAGGAAGCCTCGATTGAAAGTCATGAGTTATTTCCCTCTAACCTTGCCGGAGCGTACACCGGCCGAAACGTCGTACAAATGGCAACAAAGATGAGGAAAATAGTCCGAATAATGTAAATACTGTAAATATTACCTCATCTCAGAAATATAGACAAATAGAATGATCTATTATTAAACGTCGTACAAATGGCAACAAAGATGAGGACAATAGTCCGAATAATGTAAATACTGTAAATACTACCTCAAATATAGACAAATAGCTACATTGTAGATCAAACTTCAATCTGTACGCTTCCTAATCACTATAGTTTGAACGTCTTAAGATTTATTGTCCATCACTATCTATTCAGGATGTGCGTTGTGGTGCAGTGGATATCGGCTCGGAACCAGAAATCTGGGAGCCGAGTTCGAATTCCAGTTGAATTCATTGCATTCACTTATGCATAAATATCCTTGGGAAAGGTATTAATACGTCTCTTCCACTTATGGGTTAACAAAAGATTGGGTTCTATAGCCTTGGCTGGCAACCAGTCTACCGCAGAAAGCAATAGCAACCTACTGCAGGATAATCTTCCCAGTCAGTCATGTCTCCTTCGAAACCTGATCGCCAAAAGCGTGTATCACGTATGACACTTAACTGACTGAATAAAGATAATAGTTGGAAACATAAGTAAAGCTTCTACTGGGCATGAAGTGGGGGATCGGTTTTCTATTGTTATGAAGTAATAAACTGATCCCCCACTAATTACTAATTATTAATACAATCACTTTCTTCTCCCTTCAGCTATAGTTTAAATAGCAGGATAGAAAATCTTCTGCTGATGATCGCTCAAGCGTGTTTCACTTATGGCACTTAACAGACTGACTATCTTGACTTTATTCATTATCTACCTGCTTCTTGCCTGATGTAACTCTCCACCAAGTGTTGCTCTTTTGTTTTGCATTCGGTGACCTATTATAAGAATGCCTTCTACGGTAGACTGGTTGCCAGCCAAGGCTATAGAATCCATTCTGTCCTGTTATTTAACCCAAAACTGGAGGGAAGAGACGGATTAATGCCTTTCTCGAGAGTATTTGCGCGTAAGTGAAGACAAGAAATTCAACTGGAATTCGAACTCGGCTTCCCGATTTTTTGTTCCGAGCCGATATCCACTGCACCACAACGCACATCCGAGTTGGGGATTACTGAGGTACCAATCATCATTAAGAGAAAAAGATAAGAGAACGGAAATTAAGAAAACAAAAATAATGATTGAAACTGCATATACATTTTGAAAAGAGAGATATATTGGAAACCAAGAAACCTGAAGAGAGTTCCATGATTGAGTAAGACGAGAGAATAAACTTAACATAGAACTTCCTTTTACAGTCAATTAAATGCCATATGAGATACATATATGTCTCTTTTTGTTCCATGATTGACTAAGAAGATTTTCCCGCAGTAGGTTGCCGTGTTTTTTCTGCGGTAGGTTGGCTTTCAAGCAAAGCTATAGCATCCAATTTGTCCTACTGTTTAATCCATAGCTAGAGGGAGTAAGGGTAGATTTATACCTTTCCCAATAGTATTTGCGTGCAAGTGTATCAAAGAATTCAACTGAAATTCGAACCCGGCTCTACCGGTTTCCCATTCCGAGCCGATATCCACTACACCATATCAAATGGTTTCAGTACATTTAGAGCAATAAAAACTTGATTCCTGTTGTATCGTGGAATGAAGAGACTACTTTACTCACAGACTAGTGCAACGAAGATGTATATACAGTATTTACAGTCTCTCGCAGTCGTAGGTGTTACTTCACGATGTCCGTGATAATGACAACTAACCCCAGTTCTAAGCGCACATTTTCTTTAATACATCTGGGCGACAGGATATCACATGGTACGATCCACGACACAACAATCCCCAATATGAAAATTCTATTGGAATAATTACCATGAATATATTAAAAAAAAAAAAAACAAGCACAGGGAAGCTATTTTGTGTCGGTGGGAAAATAACGTTTAATAGACCAGGACTAAAACATAGCAAATCCTTCTTTGTATCTTATGAAGAATATCTAAATGCACAGAAGAAATACCAGACCGAATGTGTTCACAAATTGCATAAAAAAAATAAAAAATACAAAATTTATTAGAAATTTCTGCAAGTCGTACAAACATCGCTTTTTCTTAAGGAAAAAAAACGATTGTACTTGTAAACAAAGCGACAAGAGGAATGAATCGCATCCAGCGTTAATGGCAGTTAGCTGAACGTGAATAACATAATGATGAATGGGCACTATTTTTTATGTTTTCCGTCAGTTAATTACATAATGCATTTTTGTATAAATTATCTGCGAAGTTTCTGTTAGTGTTATTGGTTTGAATGCAATGTTTAAGCTGAAAGACAGCCGCCGCTCACAGTTGTCTCACTTCAATTTTCACATTATATATATATATATATATTGTCATCCGCAGACAGATCTGTTTCGCTGTATCACAGCTCATCAGTACGGTTAGACTCCGATTGCTTTTTAACCCAGGATTGAAACCCGACCGAAATATATATATATATATAGGGTGGGTGATAGGCGGGTAAGGATACCGAGAATGGTTAAATATAGGAAATGTCAGAGGGTCGGTGATAGGCGGGTAAGGATACCGAGAATGGTTAAATATATGAAATGTCAGAGGGCCGGTGATAGGCGGGTAAGGACACCGAGAATGGTTAAATATAGGAAATGTCATAGAGTGGGTGATAGGCGGGTAAGGATACCGACAATGGTTAAATATATGAAATGTCAGAGGGTCGGTGATAGACGGGTAAGGATACCGAGAATGGTTAAATATAGGAAATGTCAGAGGGTCGGTGATAGGCGGGTAGGGATACCGAGAATGGTTAAATATAGGAAATGTCAGAGGGCCGGTGATAGGCGGGTAAGGATACCGAGAATGGTTAAATATAGGAAATGTCAGAGGGTCGGTGATAGGCGGGTAGGGATACCGAGAATGGTTAAATATATGAAATGTCAGAGGGCCGGTGATAGGCGGGTAAGGATACCGAGAATGGTTAAATATAGGAAATGTCAGAGGGTCGGTGATAGGCGGGTAGGGATACCGAGAATGGTTAAATATAGGAAATGTCAGAGGGTCGGTGATAGACGGGTAAGGATACCGAGAATGGTTAAATATAGGAAATGTCAGAGGGTCGGTGATAGACGGGTAAGGATACCGAGAATGGTTAAATATAGGAAATGTCAGAGGGTCGGTGATAGACGGGTAAGGATACCGAGAATGGTTAAATATAGGAAATGTCAGAGGGTGGGTGATAGGCGGGTAAGGATACCGAGAATGGTTAAATATAGGAAATGTCAGTGGGTCGGTGATAGACGGGTAAGGATACCGAGAATGGTTAAATATAGGAAATGTCAGAGGGTCGGTGATAGGCGGGTAGGGATACCGAGAATGGTTAAATATATGAAATGTCATAGGGCCGGTGATAGGCGGGTAAGGATACCGAGAATGGTTAAATATAGGAAATGTCATAGGGTCGGTGATAGGCGGGTAAGGATACCGAGAATGGTTAAATATATGAAATGTCAGAGGGTCGGTGATAGACGGGTAAGGATACCGAGAATGGTTAAATATAGGAAATGTCAGAGGGTCGGTGATAGGCGGGTAGGAATACCGAGAATGGTTAAATATAGGAAATGTCAGAGGGTCGGTGATAGGCGGGTAGGGATACGAGAATGGTTAAATATATGAAATGTCAGAGGGCCGGTGATAGGCGGGTAAGGATACCGAGAATGGTTAAATATAGGAAATATCAGAGGGTCGGTGATAGGCGGGTAGGGATATCGAGAATGGTTAAATATATGAAATGTCAGAGGGCCGGTGATAGGCGGGTAAGGATACCGAGAATGGTTAAATATAGGAAATGTCAGAGGGTCGGTGATAGGCGGGTAGGGATACCGAGAATGGTTAAATATATGAAATGTCAGAGGGCCGGTGATAGGCGGGTAAGGAAAGCGAGAATGGTTAAATATAGGAAATGTCAGAGGGTCGGTGATAGGCGGGTAGGGATACCGAGAATTGTTAAATATAGGAAATGTCAGAGGGTCGGTGATAGGCGGGTAGGGATACCGAGAATGGTTAAATAAATGAAATGTCAGAGGGCCGGTGATAGGCGGGTAAGGATACCGAGAATGGTTAAATATAGGAAATGTCAGAGGGTCGGTGATAGGCGGGTAAGGATACAGAGAATGGTTAAATATAGGAAATGTCAGAGGGTCGGAGATAGACGGGTAAGGATACCGAGAATGGTTAAATATAGGAAATGTCAGAGGGTCGGTGATAGACGGGTAAGGATACCGAGAATGGTTAAATATAGGAAATATCAGAGGGTGAGTGATAGGCGGGTAAGGATACCGAGAATGGTTAAATATAGGAAATGTCAGAGGGTCGGTGATAGACGGGTAAGGATACCGAGAATGGTTAAATATAGGAAATGTCAGAGGGTCGGTGATAGACGGGTAGGGATACCGAGAATGGTTAAATATAGGAAATGTCAGAGGGTCGGTGATAGACGGGTAAGGATACCGAGAATGGTTAAATATAGGAAATGTCAGAGGGTGGGTGATAGGCGGGTAAGGATACCGAGAATGGTTAAATATAGGAAATGTCAGAGGGTCGGTGATAGGCGGGTAGTGATACCGAGAATGCTTAAATATATGAAATGTCAGAGGGCCGGTGATAGGCGGGTAAGGATACCGAGAATGGTTAAATATAGGAAATGTCATAGGGTCGGTGATAGGCGGGTAAGGATACCGAGAATGGTTAAATATATGAAATGTCAGATGGTCGGTGATAGACGGGTAAGGATACCGAGAATGGTTAAATATAGGAAATGTCAGAGGGTGGGTGATAGGCGGGAGGGATACCGAGAATGGTTAAATATAGGAAATGTCAGAGGGTCGGTGATAGGCGGGTAGGGATACCGAGAATGGTTAAATATATGAAATGTCAGAGGGCCGGTGATAGGCGGGTAAGGATACCGAGAATGGTTAAATATAGGAAATGTCAGAGGGTCGGTGATAGGCGGGTAGGGATACCGAGAATGGTTAAATATATGAAATGTCAGAGGGCCGGTGATAGGCGGGTAAGGATACCGAGAATGGTTAAATATAGGAAATGTCAGAGGGCCGGTGATAGGCGGGTAAGGATACCGAGAATGGTTAAATATAGGAAATGTCAGAGGATCGGTGATAGGCGGGTAGGGATACCGAGAATGGTTAAATATAGGAACTGTCAGAGGGTCGGTGATAGACGGGTAGGGATACCGAGAATGGTTGAATATAGGAAATGTCAGAGGGTCGGTGATAGACGGGTAAGGATACCGAGAATGGTTAAATATAGGAAATGTCAGAGGGTGGGTGATAGGCGGGTAAGGATACCGAGAATGGTTAAATATAGGAAATGTCAGAGGGTCGGTGATAGACGGGTAAGGATACCGAGAATTGTTAAATATAGGAAATATCAGAGGGTCAGTGATAGGCGGGTAGGGATACCGAGAATGGTTAAATATAAGAAATGTCAGAGGGTCGGTGATAGACGGGTAAGTATACCGAGAATGGTTAAATATATGAAATGTCAGAGGGCCGGTGATAGGCGGGTAAGGATACCGAGAATGGTTAAATATAGGAAATGTCAGAGGGTCGGTGATAGGCGGGTAGGGATACCGAGAATGGTTAAATATAGGAAATGTCAGAGGGTCGGTGATAGACGGGTAAGGATACCGAGAATGGTTAAATATAGGAAATGTCAGAGGGTCGGTGATAGACGGGTAGGGATACCGAGAATGGTTAAATATAGGAAATGTCAGAGGGTCGGTGATAGACGGGTAAGGATACCGAGAATGGTTAAATATAGGAAATGTCCGATGGTGGGTGATAGGCGGGTAAGGATACCGAGAATGGTTAAATATATGAAATGTCAGAGGGTCGCTGATAGACGGGTAAGGATACCGAGAATGGTTAAATATAGGAAATGTCAGAGGGTGGGTGATAGGCGGGTAGGGATACCGAGAATGGTTAAATATAGGAAATGTCAGAGGGTCGGTGATAGGCGGGTAGGGATACCGAGAATGGTTAAATATATGAAATGTCAGAGGGCCGGTGATAGGCGGGTAAGGATACCGAGAATGGTTAAATATAGGAAATGTCATAGGGTCGGTGATAGGCGGGTAAGGATACCGAGAATGGTTAAATATATGAAATGTCAGAGGGTCGGTGATAGACGGGTAAGGATACCGAGAATGGTTAAATATAGGAAATGTCAGAGGGTGGGTGATAGGCGGGTAGGGATATCGAGAATGGTTAAATATAGGAAATGTCAGAGGGTCGGTGATAGGCGGGTAGGGATACCGAGAATGGTTAAATATATGAAATGTCAGAGGGCCGGTGATAGGCGGGTAAGGATACCGAGAATGGTTAAATATAGGAAATGTCAGAGGGTCGCTGATAGACGGGTAAGGATACCGAGAATGGTTAAATATATGAAATGTCAGAGGGCCGGTGATAGGCGGGTAAGGATACCGAGAATGGTTAAATATAGGAAATGTCAGAGGGTCGGTGATAGGCGGGTAGGGATACCGAGAATGGTTAAATATATGAAATGTCAGAGGGCCGGTGATAGGCGGGTAAGGATACCGAGAATGGTTAAATATAGGAAATGTCAGAGGGTCGGTGATAGGCGGGTAGGGATACCGAGAATTGTTAAATATAGGAAATGTCAGAGGGTGGGTGATAGGTGAGTAAGGATACCGAGAATGGCTAAATAAATGAAATGTCAGAGGATGGGTGATAGGCGGGTAAGGATACTGAGAATGGTTAAATATGTGAAATGTCAGAGGGTGGGTGATAGGCTTGTAATGATACCGAGAATGAGGGTTGGGTAGATGAGAGTGTTCTGAGAATAATTTGGAGTTAGTGTGATAGGAGGTGTCTATTGACCCTATATTTAAACACCTAGAGATTGTAGCTTTCCGGAAAGCAGACTTGTGGAAGGGAATTCCACAGGCGGGAAGAGCGAGAAAAGAAGCCGTTGGAGTAGAAATTACGGTTACATCTTATCTGTTTAACTGTAAAAGGGTGGGACCTAGTTGCTAATCTAGTATCTCGTGTAAATTTGTGCTTAGTCGGATAGCTGAAGAATTTATAATGGCATCAGGACAGCAATGGAACCAGTGCAAAAGAAAATAGCTTCCCTCAAATCCACCACCGTGGGCATTACAGACAAAAGACAACAGATGAAGTGAATGGTGGGACACTGTTCCAAGCTCTACACTCAAAAGAATGTTGTGACGAATTGACATCTTTGCGCTCTTACACTCGTGGAAGAAGTCGGCACTGAGCCTATGATAAAAAAACGCAGTGAGGCTATCACGAGCTTGGCCACTGGCAGTGACGTAATTCCCCCAGATTTGAACAAGCACGGCAAATCTATCCCAATCCTTCTTCTACCCAAAGTCATCAGTCAGTGCTGGAAAGAAAGGGCTGTACCTCAGGACATGAGGGACAATAGGACAATCAATCACCCGCGACAAAAACAAAGGCGAACGAAGTGACTGCTACAGTTAGAGAGGCATCTCTCGACTCTGCGTCGTGGGCAAAATCTTTGCTCGGGTCATCTTGTTCCTTCTGCAGAAATTTGCAAACGTGTTTATCCAGAGCCACAGTGCGGCTCCCAAGCTGAACAATCAAGAGTAGACATGGTTTTCTTGCTCCGTCACATTCAAGAGAAGTGCAGATAACAGCCGATGACCCTGTATGTCGCTTTCATCGATCTGACTAGAGCTTTCGGCCTCGTTAGCAGGGCTTCTTCAAT
The DNA here is from genome assembly GCA_037127315.1 of Ascarosepion bandense. Lineage (NCBI taxonomy): Eukaryota > Metazoa > Mollusca > Cephalopoda > Sepiida > Sepiidae > Ascarosepion > Ascarosepion bandense. The sequence continues at coordinate 4,117,284 of JBBBDQ010000606.1, read as the reverse complement.
AATAGATTAAACAATAGCAGATGCATTATACTACCTACCAACCCCATAGCATCCATTAACCAGAACAACTTTTCATGTCTAAAAAAACAAAAACACGCAAATATTAACAACTACCTTGAAAATTTTATGGACATGGTCGGATCTACAAAAAACCCGAAACCATAATAACAAACAAGCAGGTAGATACAAAATAAATTGCCCCTATTGTTCCTCAAAAACATCGGAGAAACAATTAGAAACCTAACAAAACTTATATACGTGGGCCATTCAATAAATAAGGTGAATTTTACGGTATAAGGACATCTACGAGGGTCATTCAATAAATAAGGTGAATATTTATTGAATGACCCTCGTAGATGTCCTTATACCGTAAAATTCACCTTATTTATTGAATGACCCTCGTAGATGTCCTTATACCGTAAAATTCACCTTATTTATTGAATGACCCTCGTAGATGTCCTCATACCGAAAAATTCACCTTATTTATTGAATGACCCTCGTAGATGTCCTCATACCGAAAAATTCACCTTATTTATTGAATGACCCTCGTAGAAGTCCTTATACCGAAAAGTTCACCTTATTTATTGAATGACCCTCGTAGAAGTCCTTATACCGAAAAGTTCACCTTATTTATTGAATGACCCTCGTAGAAGTCCTTATACCGAAAAATTCACCTTATTTATTGAATGACCCTCGTAGATGTCCTCATACCGAAAAATACACCTTATTTATTGAATGACTCTAGTATGAACTCAGAAGAGACATTACAAATAATAACTTAACGTTGTTATAATGGATACAAGTATTTTTTTAAAAATAGACTCTCCAATTTTCCCTTTACTCTAAACAATGTGCATTACGCCTCTCGACCTACATATTAAAGAGATCTAAGAGAGAAAATGTGCTCACATCAGGTATATATAATTGTATAATTGTCAATAAGAATATAACTTGTTGTGTTTACAAGAGAATTTCTGCCTGTGATAGCATTGTTTATATGAATTTTACATTTGATTTTTCGAGAGGTTTTACTGAAATAAATCTATTTTCATTACTATGCATAATCTTTGTCTGTCTACAAATATTCGTTCTCTCATCATTCTGTAAAATTCTCGCATTTCTTTATCTAATGCAAATTTTCTGTCGCCATTTTTACTCGGCAATATCATATTCCTTTTTCTCTTTAGCGAAAATTATTCTCAGTCCCAGAACGAATCCCGTTCAGTATAGTTTCACCTTATTTTTTTCTCTCTTTTTTAATTCATATCATCTCTCCATTTGGAGAAAGACATAAAAAACCTCATGTTTTTTTTTCCTTTTCAGGTCAAATCTTTGCTGTGCCATATTTATTACCACTTTAAAAAGACATCCTTTCAATATCATGGCGCTTTTTTTTTTCCTTTTTTGGGAAATCTTTTGAACCACTAACTTACATCTCAACTTGACACAGCAATCTTGTCATATTATTGCGAACCTGTAACAAGAAAACATAATAAAAAAATAAAACTGTCCCGAATGAGCTTTTTCCGCAGATAGATAGATAGATAGATAGATAGATAGATAGATAGATAGATAGATAGATAGATAGATAGATAGATAGATATGAACAGATTGAGATAAAGATAGATAGATGTTTAAACAAAGTGAGATAGATAGATAGATAGATAGATAGATAGATAGATAGATAGATAGATAGATAGATATGAACAGACTGAGTTAAAAATAGATAGAGGTTTAAACAATGTGACATAGATAGATAGATAGATAGATAGATAGATAGATAGATAGATAGATAGATAGATAGATAGATAATGAACATACTGAGAGAAAGATAGGTAGATGTTTAAACAAAGTGAGATAGATAGATAGATAGATAGATAGATAGATAGATAGATAGATAGATAGATATGAACAGATTGAGATAAAGATAGATAGATGTTTAAACAATGTGACATAGATAGATAGATAGATAGATAGATAGATAGATAGATAGATAGATAGATAGATAATGAACAGACTGAGAGAAAGATAGGTAGATGTTTAAACAAAGTGAGATAGATAGATAGATAGATATGAACAGATTGAGATAAAGATAGATAGATGTTTAAACAATGTGACATAGATAGATAGATAGATAGATAGATAGATAGATAGATAGATATAAACAGACTAAGATAGATAGATAGATAGATAGATAGATAGATAGATAGATAGATAGATATACAGACTAAGATAGATAGATAGATAGATAGATAGATAGATAGATATAAACAGACTAAGATAGATAGATACATAGATAGATAGATAGATAAATAGATAGATAGATAGATAGATAGATAGATAGATAGATAGATAGATAGAAACAGCATGAGATAGATAGATAGATAGATAGATAGATAGATAGATAGATAGATAGATAGATAGATAGATATGAACAAACTGAGATAGATAGATGGATAGATAGATAGATAGATTTGAACAAACTGAGATAGATAGATAGATAGATAGATAGATAGATAGATAGATAGATAGATTTGAACAAACTGAGATAGATAGATAGATAGATAGATAGATAGATAGATAGATAGATAGATAGATAGATGAGAAACTTTGAAGAAATTGAGATAGATAGATAGATAGATAGATAGATAGATAGATAGATAGATAGATAGGGATAGGGAGAGCAGCGGTGACAGAACGTGGGTTGCGTGGTGTTACAGAAGAAAGAGTGTTAAAATCCATCAGAGTTAGGAAGACGTGGAAGGCCTTGATCGCCTAAGTCCTGAAATGATTAGGTACATAAAAGAAAAGAAGAAGAAGAAGAATGTTAATATCTTTGTTCCTAATTTTTCGACACCCGTAACCCATTGCGTCCTCCGGGTAAAATTCATTGAAAAAAAAAAAAAAAAATTAAATTGAGGTTTTTGGAACTACAATGAAAATCATCCCTTTTTTTTTTAATTAGGTCAGAGTAAGCATAAAAAAAACTGTTTCAGAATAATGATAATCGTTAATATATTCTTTAAATCCCAAAGACATGTCGACAAGGAGCAACGCTAGATTCATTATTTTTCTCTTTTTCTTTTTTACTGCTCCTTTCATTTTACGCGCGTCAAAAAAAAAATGTTCCAGTTTACTCCATCTTTGACGTGTGTTCGAAGGGCATCTGTGGTCCTTTGACGAATTCTATCTTCCTCTTGTCTCGTGTACTAATTTCTATCCGTTGCATTCGATCCATTTCGGGAAGTTTCTTTTGAAGGAAAGATTAAATCAAATTTTTACATGGACGCCTTCATTGTTTACGAGCGTGGTTTGCTTGTTTAACATTTTTAAAGCCGTTTTTGTTTTCTTGTTTGTACATTTCTTTCTCTCAGGATTGATGTGAAATGTGAAAGGATAAAATATTTCGTGTGTACATTAAAGCAAAGATTTATTTACAGAATGACAAAAATGTAAAAAGAAAAATATAAGTGACATTTTGTTAACTGAACACTATAATTTATTTGCGAAAAGATAAAATGTTCATTAAGAAAATGCATGCAATTTTGTAGTTAAAATTGTTCGTAGAGAATTGTAGGTATTTAAACTGTCCGCCGAAGTTTAGAGTTCATGGTTGTGTAGTAGCGGATTGTAAAGCCTTTGTTCCTTCTTCTTTTTAGTAGGTCGCGACAAGTTGAGAGAAAGGCAAAGCAAATAAAGGAGTAGTACTTAACACGTTCATTTTGTTGTTGTCCTCTTTAGCAACATGGTGTTAAAGTGAAGAAAAGGACGTTGGAAGAAGATGTCGAATGAAACTGTGACGTGCCCTGCGTCCGAGTTGGCTTTTTGAATTTTCTTTCGTTACTTTGCCACGAGGTCGTCAGCTAACCGCTCTGAAGTCGACTGTCTTTGACAGGTTAGCGTCGTGGTTTAAATAGTCAAGCTTCTCATGATGCCGGCTCCAGCGAAGCTTTTTTTAGCTAAGTGTGAAAATACGTCATTTATGAATTTGCTTTTTTTAATCCAATCAGTATTCAGATTTTTTTTTTTTTTTTTTTGCTTTGACTTGTGAATTTTTCTTCGTTGGTTTTTTCCAAAGTCGTTTGAATCTCCTTTTGCAGCTGTGCAATTTTACTTTGGGTTTTTTTTTCAAAATGATTTTAGTCGTTTGAATCCGATTTTGCAAGTGTGCAATTTATTTTGTGTGTTTTTAAAATTTAGTTGATGGATGATAAAGGATTTGTATCTTATACCTGTTACAATTTTTCTGCCCAAAATCTATAGGTGAGATAACAGCCCATTATGATCTGGGATGGCAACTAATCTAGAAGAAGAACAATTATAAATTCAGAACAGTCTAGAATATAACGGGAAACCACCCCCCAATTTCATTTATGAATTTATACAAACAGGAACTCTCAACAAAAATTACTTATGGTATATATTCAATTATTTATATATGGTTTCAAAACCAATTTGTACGATTCTCGGATTTGATATTGCAACATTTGTTGTTGCAGAAATTAACTCTTCAATAATTGTTCGAGTCAGTTAAAGATCTAACGACGTATCCCTCTGCACATGGGGGTGCACGTTCTAAGCCTGCCAGGGAGCATACAATATTCTAAAGCTTTATTCAATATCCAGGCCGATAAATACTCTTTAATAAATAAACGGAGTTTCTACTCAAATATTAACAAAAAATAATGTATGGAAAATATGAAATTTATTTTCTTATCTTTTAATTCGAAACCCCTATTAAAATGAGGAATGCTATTTCGGATATCTTTCTGGAATCTTCTGTTAATATAACGTTACAAAGTTACTCTTTGAACACAATATGACTTGCAAAGTTACTCTGTAATGTTACGGGTACCTTTTCGGGTGTAAACAAAAAATTGAAAACATTTTTTCAAACTCTCTAAAACGTTGGGGAACGGCTGTAATAGACATTTTGTAGGCGGGGTACCATTTTGAAGAGTTATTCTCAACTCTTCAAATAATTCAGTATATAGATAAGATATACCAAATCTAGTGTAGAGGAACATAGAATAAGGTCAGGAGGTAGTTTTGCACAACACCACAAGTTACTACTCATCAAACTAAAATTGCCTCACCAGAGGGCAACAATCATATGGATCTCATGCTACGATCCAAGCACGTTCAGAAATATCTTAATGTTCAGTTGCATACAACCGTTTTCCCTAATCAATAGTTGAAAATGCCTTTCTTAAATGATGGTTAGGAAGGTTAGGTTTACTATAACTACACTCTTTTCTTGTAGACTTACCTGTCGTCTTTCTGATCAGAGCACAATTAAACAACGTTTCTCAGAAAAACATAACCATCTAGGTAATATCAGACAGATTTTAGTTAACAATACAATGATCCTCACTCATACACACAGTAAAAAGAAGCTTCAGATATTGGAGGCCATCTACATTAAATCCAAACAACCCACACTTAATAAAATCACGTTTAAATCTGGTCATAACACATTACATTGCATTAAATACATAGTTCTGTTGTCATTTCGCGCTATCACGCGGTGTGACGTCATAGAACTGCTTCCCCCACCTGTCTCTCTTTCCCTCTACCCATTCTGTGAGTATTAGATTCCGCAAGTCAGTCAGTTAAGTCAGTTAACTGCCATACGTAAAACACGCTTGGGCGATCATGTCTCGAAAGAGACATGACTGACTGGGCAGAAGATTTTCCTGTAGTAGTTTGCCATTGCTTTCTGCGGTAGACTGGTTGCCAGCTAAGGCTATATAACCTTATCTGTCCTGTTATTTAACCCATAACTGGAAGGAAGAGACGGATTAATACCTTTCCCAAGGTTATTTGCGCGTAAGTGAATGCAATGAATTCAACTGGAATTCGAACTCGGCACCCCGATTTCTCGTTCCGAGCCGATATACAGTACTCCACAACGCACATCCTCGCAAGCCTGCGCTTAAATTTGAAAAAAAAACAGTTTTTGTACGAATAGCGAAGAGCTCATCCTAGGAATTACAATGGAAATATTTATAAAAAAAATAAAAGGGCACAGAAGGGCAATTTTAAGGCCGTGGGTAAGTGACTAAAGCAAAATCACCAGATCAGGACTAATGATATTGTGGATTCTTCTTTGGATCTCTGTGGAATATCAGTAACTGCCAGGCTCTTCTATGGCTCTCTGAAGAACATCGGTAAGTGCTTCGCTTTTCTTTGGATCTCTGTTTACTATCGATAAGTGTTATACTTTTCTTTGGACCTCTTTGTAAAATATCGGTAAGTACTATACTCTTCTTTGGATATCTGTAGAACGTTGGTAACTGCTTCAGTTTTCTTTGGATCTCTGTGGAATATCGGTAACTGCTATGCTTTTCTTTGGATCTCAGTAGAATACCGGTAAGTGCCCTACCCTTCTTTGGATAACTGTAGAACATTGGTAACTGCTTCGGTTTTCTTTGGATATCTGTGAAATATCAGTAGCTAGATTGCTCTTCTTTGAATCTCTGTAGAATATCGGTAACTGCTTCGCTTTTCCTCGGATCTCTGTAGAATATCGGTAAGTGATATGTCTTCTATGGATCTCTGTAGAATAACGGTAACTGATTCCCTTTCCTTTGGATCTTTGTAGAATATCGGTAATTGTTACTCTTCTTCGGATCTTTGTAGAATATCGGTAAGTGCTATGCCCTTCTTTGGATCTATGTAGAATATTGGTAAGTGATATGTCTTCTATGGATCTCTGTAGAATAACGGTAACTGATTCCCTTTCCTTTGGATTTTTGTAGAATATCGGTAATTGTTACTCTTCTTCGGATCTTTGTAGAATATCGGTAAGTACTATGCCCTTCTTTGGATCTATGTAGAATATTGGTAAGTGATATGTCTTTTATGGATCTCTGTAGAATAACGGTAACTGATTCCCTTTCCTTTGGATCTTTGTAGAATATCGGTAATTGTTACTCTTCTTCGGATCTTTGTAGAATATCGGTAAGTGCTATGCCCTTCTTTGGATCTATGTAGAATATTGGTAAGTGATATGTCTTCTATGGATCTCTGTAGAATAACGGTAACTGATTCCCTTTCCTTTGGATCTTTGTAGAATATCGGTAATTGTTACTCTTCTTCGGATCTTTGTAGAATATCGGTAAGTGCTATGCCCTTCTTTGGATCTATGTAGAATATCGGTAAGTGATATGTCTTCTATGGATCTCTGTAGAATAACGGTAACTGATTCACTTTCCTTTGGATCTTTGTAGAATATCGTTAACTGCTTCACATTTCTTCAGATATCTGTAGAATATCAGTAACTGCTGTGCTCTTCTTTGGAACTCTGTAGAATACCGGTGTGTACTATGCTCTTCTTTCGATATCTGTGTAGAATATTGGTAACTGCTATATGCTTCTTTGGATCTCTGTGGAATATCGGTAACTTCTATGCTCTGTCGTAGATTAAGATAAATCGTTCGGCAGAGATCAAATTGGAAATAAGCAGAATCAAACTGGACAAATATTCCGAAGGGCTAGCTTTAATCACTTCTCGGAGAAGCCATCACCGAGCGAATCCTGTAAACTGACAATGGATTAGTGTTAGGAAAGAACGGGTATTTTCTTACCCGATGGCAGTTCGAAGCAAACAATTGTCGAGCGTAGAACAATTGATTAATTCAGGATGATTCAGCCCTGGGCCGTGTCTGTTCTGCATTGGAAGCGGATCAATAGCAGCAACGCGGGTCTGAATTCCTTGTAAGTTGCAACAGCCTGACAACTGAAAGCGCAAAATATGGGGCGAAATTACGCGTAACGTACGGATATTTCTACAAAAAATATTCGAAAAGAAAGAGCGGGTGAGAACGGTCTGCAAATTAAGAAGCTAAAAACATAGCTCAATATATACTGCGATTTGATTCAATTGGGATCTGATTTCCAATTTGATCTGATTGGTTTCAAGACTGATCTGTATATTACTCAATATATATTTCGAATAGATTTCCAATAAGATCTGATTAGTCTCAGGACTGATCAGTATATTATTCAATATATACTGCGATTCGATTCCAATGGGATCTGATTTCCAATGGGATCTGATTGGTCTCAAGGTTTGATCCGTATATTATTCAATATATATGGCGATTCGATTTTAACGGGATCTGATTTCAAATGTGTTTTGATTGGTCTCAGGACTGATCTGTATATTATTCAATATATACTGCGATTCGATTCTAATGGGATCTGATTTCCAATGTAAACTGATTGTTCTCAAGACTGATCTGTATATTATTCAATATATGGTGCGAATCGATTCTAATGGGATCTGATTTCCAATGTGATCTGATTGGTTTCAAGACTCATCTGTATATTATTCAATATATATGGCGATTCGATTTTAACGAGATCTGATTTCCAATGTGTTCTGATTGGTCTCAGGACTGATCTGTATATTATTCAATATATTCTGCGATTCGATTCTAATGGGATGCGACTTTCCATGTGTCTGATTAGCCTCAAGACTGATATGTATATTATTCACAATATACTTCAATTCGATTTCAATGTGATTCGATTTCCATTGTGTCTTGATTGGTTTCAAGAATGATCTGTATATTATTCAATATATACTGCGATTCGATTCTTATGGGAACTGATTTCCAATTTGATCTGATTGTTCTCAAGACTGATCTGTATATTATTCAATATATACTGCGATTCGATTCCAGTGGGATCTGATTTCCAATGGGATCTGATTGGTCTCAGGACTGATCTGGATATTATTCAATATATACTGCGATTTTGATTTCAATGGGATCTGATTTCCAATGTGATCTGATTGTTCTCAGGACTGATCTGTATATTATTCAATAATTAAAAAACAGAATATCTATTTAAATACGAGTATCTATAAAAAATAATGTTCAAACAATTCATATATATATATATATATATATATATAAAACCAAAAGTGATGGAAGAAAAATATTTTATTCAAAGTAATCGAAACCTTAAAACATGCCGTTTCAGAAACAATGATGGAATTTTCATTTTTTTCAACTACGTCCTGTAAATGGCATCCTTCTGTACGAATCATCCTTGAAATGCTGTTAAGATTTCTCATTGACCGCTAAAACATCTCAGCTGGGATACTGTGAATTTCATCCTGAATTCTCTGTTTTTAACTCATGCAGATTTCTTGGTCGAATGATGTACACTTCACTCTTGAGATTGACCCATAAGAAAAAAATCACAAACGGACAAATCTGGCGATATAGGGGGCCATGGAACATTACCGAATCTTGAGATCACACGGTTACCGAACAATTCTCCCACAGCCTTTAATGATTGCCGTGTAGTGTGTGATGTCTCTCCATCCTGTTGAATTCAGGTGTCTCCACATAACGATTCGCATTAACACTGACTGAGATCCCCTGTTTATTAAAAAAAGGGCCGATGATCCCATGTAATGAAACAGCACACCATACTGTCACCTTACAAGCCGGTAAAGGGCGGTCATGAACTTCATTAGGATTTATGTCTGCGCAATAACAGTAATTCTGCTTATTTTCGTAACCTGTGAGATGAAAACAGCTCTCATCTGACACCCAGAGCTTGCTTATAAATTCTTCTTGATCCATATTTACTGAAATGGCAGAGTGTTTATTTTGTGAGGTTATTGTTTTGCAGCGCTGCCACTTGCTCATGTCTTCAAAAAATCCTGGATTTTGGGGTCACGCTATATATATATATATATATATATATATATATATATATCTTAGTAATTGCAATCATTAATGGAATAACAATCTGTAGTTTGTAGCATTTACTTTTTAAAAGTGTTCGATACGTAGTAGACCAATATTTATAGTGACATTTTTATTATATTATAATAAACCTATTTTTCACCACTACTCAAGAGCTGTCGTGTTTCGGTACTATCAATGGTTCCTCATCAAGTGATTTACACTTTGCAAGAATTAGTGACTGATATATATATATATATATATATATATATATATATATATATATATATATAAAAATTAAAAAAGGATTAATTCAATGATGTTGGTTGATCATTTCGATATGAAAATCCCCACGGGGGATAACACATCACCTCAGCAACAAAAAAATCCTTTCAGAAACTGGAGCTCGTGGGGATTTTCATATCGAAATGATCAACCAACATCATTGAATTAATCCTTTTTTAATTTATATTTGCTCTGTGATATTTTATTACATAGAGCTCTCTTCCTGTATCATTTTTTAATATTAAAATTAAATTTTTAATATTAATTAGGATCGAGTTTTTGGAATTTACCTTCCTGCTTTTTTCGCTTGGATTGAAGTATCTGAATTAAAATATATATATATATATATATATATATATATATATATATATATATATATAGTAATGAATTAGAGCACTCTGGCTATTGGGTGTGTATAATGATGATATACACGCTAAAAAGTCTCCTTTCTTCTAATGAGCGCCCATGGCCCAGAGGTAGAATCACCGACTGACACAATTTCGGTCGGGTTTCAATCCTGGGTTAAAGCAATCGGAATCTAACCGAACTGATGAGCTGTGATACAGCGAAGCAGTTCTGTCTGCGGATGACTATATATTGTTTGTTTAATACTTAGTTTTTTGTCCTAATAGGGTTAAACCAGTCCACATTTGTATTACAAAGTGTTCTATAAAATTATATTGTAGAACTTTTGAATATTTTTCATTTATAAACGAGTTATTTCACTACCTTGGTTTCCACCATGAGTGGTTTCTTCAGGCAATTTTTAATAATTATTAGTTATTAAAAAAAAGAAATGAAATATATATATATATATATATATATATATATATATATATATATATATATAACAAATATTACCGTATTCAGACAATTATGGATTTCTAGTTGGTTAGATTTGATAAGCCAATACAAGGTTAACGATGGATAAAGGAAAGAGGTCAGCAGTTATGATCTAGTCATATGGTGATAACTTTGTGTAAAACCGTAAATGTTATACTAAATGTTACACAAAGTTGACACAACCCCGGTTCGTTGTCCATATAACTGGTAGAGAGAGTGAGGCTGTTAGAGCATCAGCGGATTGAGATCCCTCCGCTTGGCTTTTCTCTTTGCCCCTACCAAAGACACGTAATTCCTATTCTTCCCTTTCCGCAATTACGAAAGGCTTTGATTTAGAGGGGGGAAATGTCAGCCAAGACCCAACCGGGGGATATTAATCCCCCATTACAGGCTCCGCGGAAATATCAGCATCAATTATAGGGGGCATTTTGGTCATCAGCGTTCGGAATTACGGAGGCCTTCTTCTCTAGACAGGAAGAGGAGTGTTCACCAGTCTCCCTCCACTTCCAACATGTTGATTTTCGGCTGTCATTTTTCAGCCACGAAAGTCCAAACAATTATAAATAATGATGAAAGCCAAACGATTTATCACTATGTCAAACTTCATCCCCTGCTCAGGTTGTCTAAAAAGTTTTTAAACGCACGTATTGTAGAAGGCAGCCATATGCTCCCCGTCCTCTGAAGAGGGACCTCATATACTGCCATTAGTCCCTCTCCGACCTGCGGATTCGATTTTGAATATGACGCCATTTGCTATCAGCTCTCTCCGAGTGAACTCTAAGCAATCTTCAGGTGTAAGCTGTACTAGATCCCACATAAATAAAATCCTGTTCCCTGTTATCACTCTTTGGGATTTGGCCTAAAATAACTTCAATGATCAGATCAATGTCTTTCATGAAGCAACATTTTTTTTTGTGAACGCTTGTCCACCAAAGACCGACACACTTTACTTTGGCAACTTTTGTAAATTCCAGTGTCGTTTCTAAACTCTCCATCCTCTTTTAAGACATTCTTTTTTAATCATGTCACCCCAAGCAAGGCATTCCACTGCCACTATAGCGCAGGGGGTTACATAGGGCGATAGACGAGTTAGCATGCACATAGGGGGAGAGTTGGAGAGAATGGGTGTGAGTTAGTGTGTTAGGAGATGTCTATTGACCTTACATTTAAACTCCTGGAGATTGTAGCTGTCGGGGAAGCAATAATGTGGAAGAGAATTCCACAGTCGGGAAGTGCAAGAAAAGAAGCTGTTGGAGTAGCAATTGCGGTTACATTTTATCGGTTTCACTGTAAAAGGGTGGGACCTAGTTGCTAATCTAGTATCTCGTGCAAATTCGTACCTAGGGGGCACCAGTGATTTAAGTTCATCGGAGCGGAAGCCGTGAAGGTATTTATAGAAGAGGCACAGGGAAGCCACGTCACGCCGGTCAGAGAGTGACTGCAGGCGGTCAGCAAAGTCTGTATCAATCAATTATTCGCTGTATAGTCGTAGCTTTTAGCCTTTTGCCAAAACTATGCGATGTTTATTATACAAGTAGGAGAACTTCTGGCAAGAAGGTGAATCCTCGTCGACAGTCATGTCCCTCGCTTGCATCGTTGTTTCTTTGTCGTTTTTCTATTCGTTTTTACTATTTTCGGTCTTCATTATGGTTGTTTTTTTTTCAGTGAGCTCAATACTGAATCATTTTTATCTGGTGCGTCTATACTTGAAACAGCCCCGAATATATCTTTTCTAACTAACCAACTCTTGTCGGCTATATTGAAATAAACCTCAAAAAATGTCAGTTGAGAAGATTTTCTTGTATAAATAAGAAAACGAATTGTGGAGAGGAAATGCGATGTCAACAAAAATAAAAGTGCCAAAAATAATTACTTCTACCAGGAGATGTTACAAGTTAAAGCGACAAAAATTAAAATGAGTAAAAATTAAAAATACGAATTATAAGGATAAGCATTGTAACTAATTTAAAACAATTAGAATCAAAAGAGGTAAGACGATAAAAATAAATTTGCCCAGCGACTTCTACATATCCAACACACATTTCTCCTTTCTTTTTTCTCGTTTTCTTTCTCCCTCTCTCTTATGACTTTTCTTCTACCTCCCTTTTTGCTTTCTTCTTTCTTCCATGTTCCCCATTTCCCTTCCCTCTTCCGTTCCTGTGACACTTATTTCAAATTTCTTTACATCCACATACATAATTTTTGAAATGTCCCTTTCACAGATCGGGTTGAATCCAATTCAGTATCTTTCTTACGCTTTCATATCTCTTTCCACACTCTTAAACAGCCTTTCGGATGCTTGGATTATGATATACATTGCCCTTTCTTTTTTCACTTTCACTCCCATTTTTTTCCTTATTTATTTTCTTTTCCTTCTCTTTAAGTGAACTTCCGATGTATTAAAATAAAAAAAAGATCGCGACTGAAGCGAATTTATTTCGCCAAAATGATCATTCGATATATGTACTTTGCAAAGTTTTATTTGTAAAAAATATACATATTTAGATCTGCAAATAAATTTTGAGTAAATTGAACCCTCTGGCTCGATTAGCTTTAATATTTAATTTTCGATAATTACTATTAACAGGATCTTCTTTGGGATTTTACCTACATGCTACATTCTTTTGGGATTTATTGGAGTAGATAAACTAAACTATCGCTCGGTTCATACTCCACCCACGTCTATTGAACAGGTGAAGAGGCTCATCCCTTGTTCCCTGTTTAGGATGTGGTTTCCGGCTTTCTCTTTTCCAATATTTTCATTCTTTTCTTTTATCTTTTTTTCAATTGGAGTAGAGAGACTAAACTATCACCCGGTTCACACTCCACCCACATCTATTGAACAGGTGAAGAGGCACATCCCTTGTTCCCTGTTTAGGCTGTGGTTTCCGGCTTTCTCTTTTCCAATCTTTTCACTCTTTTCTTTTTTATTTTTTTCAATTGTTGTAGATATACTAAACTATCGCCCGGTTCACACTCCACCCACATCTATTGAACAGGTGAAGAGGCTCATTCCTTGTTCCCTGTTTAGGATGTGGTTTCCGGCTTTCTCTTTTCCAGTCTTTTCACTCTTACGTAGCCCCCTGCACGTCAGTGGCGTTACCGCCTTGCTCGGGGTGATATGATTAAAAAAAAGATATATATATATCCTGCACATATATAAATCTACCATGCGCCGGCGCATTGAATACTGCTGCCATATCTGGTCTGGTGCCCCTGCTATTCTCCTAAGGTTTCTCGACAAAATAGATCGGAGAGTCTGTAATGTGATCGATACCGACTTGGCAGACCAGGTGCAGTCAACACTCTCTCTCACAAGCTTGACGTGGCTTCCCTGTGTCTCTTCTAAAAATACCTTCATGGCTTCTGCTCCGATGAACTTAGATCACTGTTGCCCTCTAGGTACGAATTTGCACGAGATACTTGATTAGCAACTAGGTTCCACACTTTTACAGTGAAACCTATAAAATGTAACCGCAATTGCTACTCCAACAGCTTCTTTTCTCGCACTTCCCGACTGTGGAATTCTCTTCCACATTATTGCTTCCCTGACAGCTACAATTCCCAGGAGTTTAAATATAAGGTCAATAGACACCTCCTAACACACTAACGTGCATCCATTCTTTCAAACAATCTTCCCATCTACCCAACCATCAGTCTTGGTATCCTTACCCGTCTATCTCCCTCCTTCTGCCATTTCCTCTATCTAACCACTCTTTCTCTTTACCTTCCCCTCTATAACCCCTTGCGCAATAGTGGCAGTGGAATGCCTTGCTTGAGGTGAAATGATTAATATATATATATATATATATATATATATATATATATATATATATATAAGACCAAACGGTTGTTTGCCGAGAGTATGTGACAGCTCATAGCTGACCGCAAGTTTGGCTCCAATGACTGTTGGCGGTTATGCAAACGGGTGCTGGACAATAGCAAATCCACAATCCCTCCTTTAATCAATGGCTTTGAGGTTCTCACGTCATTTGCGGACAAACTGAGTGCTTTACTCGCAAATTATCTTCCAACTCCACATTCGACGCGTCCGGAGTACCCCCACCCGACTTCCCTATTAATACTGAGGCCTAACTGTACGACGTATATATTACCCCGACAGTAGTATCCCGATTAATTTCAAAACTTGACCCCCATAAGACGAATCCCTATGATAGTCCTTAAGAGGTGTGCTCCTGAACTCTCCACTGTCCTCTCTAATCTGTGTAACTATTGCCTTTCTGCTTCCTGTTTTTCTGCATGCAAGTTCTCTTCAGTCGTTCCTGTATTTAAGAACTGTGGTGAACCCTCGGACCCATCCAACTATCGCCTTATCAGTCTTCTACCAATTTTCGGGAAACTGTTCGAGGCCATAATTAATGCTGAAATAGTTCAACATCTTACTGCCCACAAACTCTACTTTGACAGGCAGTATGGCTTCCGCTTTGCCTGGTCCACGACCGACATGCTAACAACCGTTACAGAGTACATGCTCCAGGCCCTTGATGAGTCAGGCGAGGCTCGTGCTGTTGCTCTGGACATCTCCAAGGCTTTTGACAGGGTTTGGCACTCTGGCCTTCTATGCAAGCTACGGGGTTACGGTATTACCGGACGCTTGCTTGATCTAATCCAATCTTTTTTAAATAATCGCAAAATGAAGGTCGTTTTGAATGGGCATGCTCCACAGGGCTCTATCCTGGGCCCGACGCTCTTCCTTATTTTCATCAATGACCTCCCAGATAAGATCAAGTGCCAAGTAGGTATCTACGCAGATGACACCACAATTTACTCCTGCATCAGTAAGAAACCCGTCGTGGTGGCCAAACATAATCTCGCTGCTGACCTTGAACGGGATCTACACTCTGTGGTGAATTGGGGCAAGAAGTCGCATGTCAATTTCAATGCGTCTAAGACCAAGCTGTTGTCTGTCAATCATCACAGGCAACCTCTCCTGCCTCCCATAAGCATGGACCAAGCGATTCTCCCTGAGAGCAATACACTGCGACTCCTCGGCCTTAACCTCTCTTCTGATCTCAAATGGAACCACTACATCGAGACCATAGCTAAATCCACTGCTAAGAAGGTTGGTTCACTGTGTCGGGCCAGGATGTTTTTTCCTCCTGAATCCATCCTGCATATATACAAATCAACTATTCGTCCGTGCATGGAATACTGCTGCCATATAATGTCAGGCGCCCCTGCCGTTCATCTCAGTGTTCTCGACAGGCTCCAAAGGAGAATCAGTAATGTGATAGGTACTGACTTGGCGGCTCGCCTACAGCCACTTCTCCACCGACGAAATGTGGCCTCCCTTTGTCTGTTCTAAAAATACTTCCATGGCTTCTGCTCGAACGAACTTAAGTCACTGGTGCCTCCTCAACAGGTGTTTACTCGTGCAACCCGATTGGCAACTGGGTCCCACCCATTCACAGTTGGGTTAGCCAAATGCAGACGACAATTTTACTCCTACAGCTTCCTCTCTCGCACTTCCCGCCTGTGGAACTCTCTCCCATGTTCTTGCTTTCCTGACGGCTACAACCTCCAGGAATTTAAATGCAATGTCAATACTCATCTATTAACCACTTGACTCTAGTTCTTTCTTCACCACCCCGTATATCCTTTCCTTTCTCTCCACCTTTGAAACTGTCATCACACCTGCATTCTCATCTTTCTATTGCTCCTTTCTATTGCTTCTTATCTAACTGGTTCGTCATCCTCTTCAGTAATTAATCTTTTTACACTCATGTAGCCCCCTGCATATCAGTGGCATTACAGCCTTGCTCGGGGTCATACGATTAAAAAAAAATTGTCAACTTGTGTCTTCAGGCGAATTACAGTAAAATTATCGTTACTGTAAATCGGCTTAAGTCACCAGATGGTAGAAACCTTGTTTGCGTTATATAACTCAATTACAAATAGAAAATATTCAAAGTTCTACAATATAATTGCATTGAACAGTTTTTAATACAAATGTTTACTGATCTAATTTAGTTATGACTCAATACTAAGTGATTAAATTATATATATATATATATATATATATATATATATGATAAAACGAAAGATGGGCAGGGTGTGCTTCTTATAATACCTATATTTAATGGGCTGTTTGAGGAAATATCTCTGACCTTTTCAATGAGTCGAGGACTGAACAAATAAATGGGATATAAACGTAATGAGTGGAATGTTGTTGTTATTGTTTTTGTTGTTGTTGTTGTTAGAGTGCTCCTCGTGGAAAACATATTCCCTCGGTAAACACAATTTCATGCATAACTCTTTAATATGCGGGTTTTTTAAAAAATATATTTCAACGGGTTTAACTAAATTCTTTGTCGACATGTGATCTATCTCATCAGTAGAAAATCCTAGGGTTAATAAAGTTCATATTGTTAATACAGTGAAGTATTTTCTTAAATAGCTTTTTTACAATCATCTTTCATCTTTTACTAATAATGATAAACAAAATATGACATCACTTTCTAAATATTTTTGGAAATTAAAAGAAGAAAATAAAACACTTAAAGTTAAATGGAAAATTCCCAAACAAGCTAGAATATCTAGATTCGTAAATGAACCATGTTTTCTTTGTCTACAAGAAAAAATAGAAATTATGAAGTACATGAGGCATGAAACTACAATAAATTGTAAACATATTAAAGAATTAACCTTACAATCCTGCTAGAATTATAAAATCTAAGGTATGAAACTTCAGTAATTATAAACTTTTTACAGTATTAATCTTACTATATGGATAATTTACTTTAATTATATGATCTCTCTTATGTTATTTTATCTTTATTTTCTATTACAAGGTAAGAGGATAAAAAGAGAGAGAGAAAGAGAGACTGCTCATTTTTAAGTTGCCCCCCCTAAACTTTTGTATTTGCAAAAATTCCAACCAATGCCCCTTATTAGATAAGTGTTTAACTAAATCCCTGGTCTACATGGGCTCTATCTTGTCTGTAGAAAGACTAAGGTTACTAAAGTTTATATTGGAAATACAATGAACTTTTTTTTAAAAAAGCATTTTTACATTCATCTTTTACCAATAAGGATAAACAAAATGACATCACTTTCTAAATGTTTTTGGAAATTAAAAGAAGAAAATAAAACACCTAAAGTTAAATGGAAAATTCTCAAACAAGCTAGAATATCTAGATCGGTAAATGAACCATGTTTCATTTGTCTACAAGAAAAAATGGAAATTATTAAGTACATGAAGGGTAACATATTTCTGAATCAAAGGCATGAAACTACCGTAAATTGTAAACAGATTAAAGAATTAACATTGCAATCCTGCTAAAATCTAAGGTATGAAACTATAACAATTGTAAAACGTTTACATTTTTTACCTATCTTGATAATTTGCTTTAACTATATGATCTATTTTCTTATGATGTTATTTTATGCTTATCTTTATTACAAATTATGATCAGTTTACTGCATTAAATTTAAATTTTAATATTAATTTCTTTTAATCTCAATTTTTTAAATTTTAATTTTCAAATTAAAATCAAAAATTTAATTTTTAATTTTAATTTAAAATATTTTATTTTATTTCTCCAATTTATTATATTCACTCTAATAAATTTATATTTTCGTTTTATGTTTTTAGATTTTCTTTAATTAACGTTTTATGAATAATTTCTTTGTGAATATGTTTGTGTCATTATATTTAATGCCAAAGGATTTAGCTTGAAACAATGTAACCAATGTCTGCACCTGTCTGCAATTTACTTACGGACATAATTTATAATTTCTCATTCTTAACTGTTTCTATTGTCTCTCCCCTTTCTTCCCTTCATACATTTCCTCTTTATTTTCCACTTCGCTTTCTTTCTACTACTTTTGTATCTCTTCTTTTTCTTGAGTGAAGTATATTTTTAATTTCAATAGACTTGAGCCCAGATACAATGTAAACAATATCAACATTTTTTTTTTACAATTTGGCTATTATAGATCACACGTTTCGATTTTAGTTACCAACAAAAAAAAAAGAAAAATGTTTTAAAAACTGTGAAAATTTAATACATTAAAGATTGTCTTAAATTAAATCGAACACAGTTCGCAATAATATCTACTGAGAATTGAATTAAGCTCTGTGTTCGGATATAAACGTAATAAGTGAAGAGTTTTATTCAATTATTTATTGCAAGGTGCAATCAAAAAGTATTTGGATTCGTGCCATAAGTAAAAGTAGGACACGTAACAATTAAGCGTTTAATCTCGACGTATCACCTCAGATTTCTGAAGCCACAAATTTTATCAAGACTAGTTTCAATTGATGTTAGCATTTGTGGAACAGATTCTTTTGGGACAATGATTAATTGACTAGTAGCAATCTCTTGGCATTTCGTCTTAAAAACCTGGACCTTGGGATTTTTGTCGCAAAAACAAATATATCTATATCTATAAAAGTGATGAGGGTGGACGTTGTGTAAGTATTTGTTTGTTTGATAGATTCTACTTGTATTCTCGTCTGCATTTTGCGGTCTAGCTCGACAGGAGTTGCGCTCAGATGTAGATCAAAATTTTATAACGCTAACGACACCTTGAAATTTTTCAGAAAGCCAAAATTAGGGGAAGAAAAATATATATATTATCAAGCCACAAAGTCAGGGATCAGTTTATATATTGAATATAATATAGAATCGATCACCCCACTTTATATTATCTATATCTATATATGTTGCCCCTCCCCCTCCCACCCTAATCAAATAGAGACATTCTACATTGTTATCTATATAAAAGTGACGAGGGTGGACGTTGTATAAGTATTTTCTATGTAAATTCATCATATGTTTTTTATTCTTATTATTCCTTAAACTACCCGTGTGAAACCGGGCTAAACTCCCAGTATATATATAACGTAGAATATTTGGTATTTATGTAAGGTTAATTCCGACAGAGATGGACTCAAAAAGAACTCAATGTTAAATTCATTTATTTAATTTAACAGAGTAAAATAATCTAAAAAATGTAGATATTTTACCTTTTTATAGGTAATACGTATTTCGCACCAAGAACGACCTGCTGCTCGTCAGACACAAATGATACAACAGTTATTTGAATATTAATTGTTGTATCATTTGGGTCTGACGAGCAGCATTTTTTTTTCTGCAAAACACGTATTAGCCATGAAATTGTAGACTATCTAAAAAATGATCTAGAGTTTATATATATATATATATATATATATATATATATATATTGATGCTTTAATCCAAGAGGAAAAAGCAGGAAGGTAAATTCCAAAAACTCGATCCTAATTAATAGTAAAAATTTATTTTAATATTAAAAAATGATACAGGAAGAGAGCTCCATGTAATAAAATATTACAGAGCAAATATAAATTAAAATAGGATTAATTCAAGGATGTTGAATGACCATTTCGATATGAAAATCCCCACGGGGGATAACGGGATAACACATCACCTCAGCAACAAAAAAATCCTTTCAGAAACTGGAGGCGACTCTAAGGATTTTTTTGTTGCTGAGGTGATGTGTTATCCCGTTATCCCCCGTGGGGATTTTCATATCGAAATGGTCATTCAACATCCTTGAATTAATCCTATTTTAATTTATATATATATATATATATATATATATATATATATATATATATATATATTGGTTGCTTGCAAATTATTCGAATCAGGTTCCCCAGGCAAACCAAATTCTTGTCTTGATCTCTGAAACGTTATTCTCGCGCGAACGACGGCTCAAATGAGCATACCATGTTTTATGCACAGAACCTGTCTACCGCTCAGCCAATGAGCGCCCAGAACCAGTCAACAAGAACGGCTACAAGTGACACCATTTCTATAACAACAAAGTCCTGTCCGATTCTCCATCCGTTCGAAGCTCGTCAATTCGTCTCCCCACTCCCTTGCAAACCATACATCCGACTCTAACCCATCTGGCTCGCCGAGGTAAGTCACTGCTACAATTTATTGTTTTTGAAGAGGAAAAATTCAAAAGGGGCAAAATTTGGGAAAATAAAGTTTTTGGACTTGAAGAATGTTGGGCTTCTCTAAAAATAAGATAAGAAGCAAGATCAGGAAATAATATAATAAATCCTTCTTTAGCAAGTGAAGCAGACTAGATACAGCCTCTACATTCAATACCTGGATAAACGTTTGGTTTATAAATCTGGAAGTTGAATTCTGACGAGGCACACAAAAATTTAAATCTATAAAAACTTTCCTAGAAGCACACCTAAGAATAGTTTAATATAATTACTCCGCTTAATTTCAGTGAATAACGTGAGATCAAAAACTCGCAATCAGTTGCTTTCCTTGAGGTTATCATTAGTCATTATGATGGTAGGCAAAAAGTTTTTATTTGATGAATAAAACAAAGCGTTAAAATCAGCAGACCATTCAGTCAGTCAGTTAAGTGCCATACGTGAAACACCAGTCAGTCATGTCTCTTTCGAGACATGATCGACCAAAGCGTGTATCACGTATGGCACTTAACTGACTGAATGAAAATAATAGCTGTAAACATAAGTAAAGCTTTTACTGGGCATAAAGTAGGGGATTGATTTTCTATTGTTGTTAAGTCATAAACTGATCCCCCACTAATTACTAATTATTAATACAATCCGTCTCTTCTCCCTTCAGCTATAGTTTAAATTGCAGGATAGAACATCTGCCCAGTCAGTCATGTCTCTTTCGAGACATGATCGCCCAAAGCGTGTATCACGTATGGCACTTACCTGACGTTGACTACAAAAAAGCTCTTCTCGCTTCTGGAAATATTTTCAGTCTTCTTGCTTCCCTGTTGCCTATAATGTTCAAAAATTAAATTCAGTCTCTATCTCCCCCCCCCACCACCACTCAAACGTTTACTCTTATTGTCTTTTCTCTTTTCGAAATTCTTTCAATTATCTCCCAGTACATCCATGAGTCCTAGCGATATTTTTGTTGGACTTTTTTGGCTACATGTATATACTGTGGAGACAGCCATGGGCCAACCCGTTTTATAGTTCACCAATAGAAGGCTTAACCGATCAGGAAGCTGAAAACATTCAATGCGACGTGTATGAAAGGCGGCCATATTTTTCCGAGTATTGCCGATCTAGTCCGGTTCAGGAGAGTGTTTGATTCGGTAGTGTTAATCTTTGACGTTGTTTCATTGAACAGATTACGTGCTGCGAGGATAATCTATAACCAAAATTATGGCGGACATTATGAACACATTTAAACTTTTGGAGATTCTTGATTATCCTGACGTCTAAGAGGTCGACCATATTTTTTGACCATATAAAAGGCGACCATATTTTTCCGAGTATTGGCGATCTAGTCCGGCTCGGGAGAGTGTCTGATTCGGGAGTGTTAATCTTTAAGTGTTCTAACAGGAGATGGAAAGTGCGACACAGAGATCCTAAGGCGGATTGGCATGGCGAAGGATGCGTTCCAGAAGCTGAGTAAAGTACTAAGACACAGGGAAATTTCACTAGAAACAAAGAAGAGAGTGCTAGATTGCTATGTGATTGTCAATTCTTCAATACGGCAGTAAATGTTGGACAATATTATCGAAGATGAAGAAAGAACTTGAAGGAGCGGAAATGTGGTTGTAAAGAAGGAAGCTGCGAATATCGTGGACTGAGCATGCAAGCAACGAAGAGGTATTGGAAAGAATGGCAAAGAAAAGGAAATTAATACTTAGCATCAGGAAGAGACAACTAAAGTTCTTGGGGCATGCAATGAGGAAGGAGAGCTTGGAGAACCTGATACTTACTGGCCAGATAGAAGAAAAGAGAGACAGAGGAAGGCAGTGGATAACATATTTGCAGGGCTTGATCACGTGGATGATGGAACGGAGGTTGCGAGGTGTAACAGGAGCAAACATACTAAAATCCACAAAGAATAGGGAGACTTGGAGAACCATGATCGCCTACGTCCTGAAGAGACAGGGCACATTGAAGAAGACAAAGATTGCCGATCTAATCCGGCTCAGGGGAGTGTCTGATTCGGAAATGTTGATCTTTAACGTTGTTTCATTGAACAGATTACGTACTGCGAGGATACTCTTTATCCATAAACTATGACAAACATGGTCAATAGATGACAAGAGGATACTCTATATCCATATACTATGACGGACATGGTCAACAGATGCCAAGAGGATACTCTATATCCATATACTATGACGGACATGGTCAACAGATGCCAAGAGGATACTCTATATTCACGAACGTTACCAACATTGTCAACATTCAAACAATTCGAACCAACATTCCCTTCAATTATCACCTTGCATTGGATGGAATGTTTAAAAAAGGAGATAGAAATATTCCGTGAGACAAACTAAAGAATGCCGAACTCTTATGTCATATTTACACTTTTATATAACAGTGAATGCTTAACCATTTCTTCAGGGATTGTTTGTTTTAAGCCTTATAAGAAATTGCTGAAAAACACTTTCCACTCATTAAGCTATGGGCCGAAGCTCACAAATGCATACTGGTATTTTTTTCTTAGCCAATAAAATTGGTCGGTTCTCTTGTTCATCCGACTCAGTCATAGTCAGTCATGTTTTGGAGTCGAAACGCGACGTTCGTGTGTCCAAACGTGCTTTTGTGTGTCGAAACCAATTCTTAGTTTGTGAAGTTTTGCCTTATTACTACTAATTTGCCTTATTACTCTTAATTTGCCTTAATACTCTTGCTTTGCCTTTTTACTCTTAATTTGCCTTAATACTCTTGCTTTGCCTTATTACTCTTAATTTGCCTTAATACTCTTGCTTTGCCTTATTACTCTTAATTTGCCTTAATACTCTTGCTTTGCCTTATTACTCTTAATTTGCCTTAATAGTCTTGCTTTTCCCTATTACTCTTAATTTGCCTTAATAATCTTGCTTTGCCTTATAACTCTTAATTTGCCTTAATACTCTTGCATTTCTTTATTACTCTTAATTTGCCTTAATACTCATGCTTTGCCTTATTACTCTTAATTTGCATTAATACTCTTGCTTTGCCTTATTACTGCTAATTTGCCTTATTATTACTAATTTGCCTTATTACAGTTAAATTGACTTATTCCAACTAATTTGCCTTATTACTCTTAATTTGCCTTAATACTCTTGCTTTGCCTTATTACTCTTAATTTGCCTTAATACTCTTGCTTTGCCTTATTACTCTTAATTTGCCTTAATACTCTTGCTTTGCCTTATTACTCTTAATTTGCCTTAATACTCCTTGCTTTGCCTTATTACTGCTAATTTGCCTTATTATTACTAATTTGCCTTATTACAGTTAAATTGACTTATTCCAACTAATTTGCCTTATTACTCTTAATTTGCCTTAATACTCTTGCTTTGCCTTATTACTCTTAATTTGCCTTAATACTCTTGCTTTGCCCTATTACTCTTAATTTGCCTTAATACTCTTGCTTTGCCTTATTACTCTTAATTTGCCTTAATACTCTTGCTTTGCCCTATTACTCTTAATTTGCCTTAATACTCTTGCTTTGCCTTATTACTTTTAATTTGCCTTATTACACTTAATTTGCCTTAATACTCTTGCTTTGCCTTATTACTGCTAATTTGCCTTATTACTACTAATTTGCCATATTACTGTTAAATTGACTTATTCCAACTAATTTGCCTTATTACTGTTAATTTGCCTTAATACTCTTGCTTTGCCTTATTACTCTTAATTTGCCTTAATACGCTTGCTTTGCCCTATTACTTTTAATTTGTCTTAATACTCCTGCTTTGCCTTATTTCTCTTAATTTGCCTTAATACTCTTGCTTTGCCTTATTACTCTTAATTTGCCTTAATACTCTTGCTTTGCCTTATTACTCTTAATTTGCCTTAATACTCTTGCTTTGCCTTATTATTCTTAATTTGCCTTAATACTCTTGCTTTAACCTATTACTCTTAATTTGCCTTGCATATATTGTTTGCTTGCTTTATATTACTTTTTATCGTGTCTTTTTCTTTCTCTTGTTATTCCTTGTTTCAAACTATGTTGGTTCTGGGTAAACTGCATCCATTTTTCTGATTGGGAGGTCGTGAGGAGCATGAAACAACCTGCTAATTGCTTTTTTTCCCACGTCCACCCTGACTTGGAGTGGTAGCACCTGTTAGGGTCCCAGCTATGGGTAAACAGTTAACTCCCAAACTGAGGATAAAACACAATGAAAATATAACAATAGACGCTGTGGAGACAACCATGGGCTAGACTTTTATAGAAAAATGTACATTTTTTAAATAAAAATATTACCAATACATTTTTAAGAAAGAAATTGCCATAATACATAATTATTACCAGCAATACATTTTTGAGTATGTCTTCAATTTCTAAAATAAAAATAAAAAATAAAATAAAATTTTTACTCAAAATCACGTCTATTGAACAGGTGAAGAGGCTCATCCCTTGTTCCTTGTTTAGGATGTGGTTTCTGGCTTCCTCTTTTCCAATCTTTTCACTCTTTTTTTTTTTTTTCAATTGGAGTAGATAGACTAAACTATCACTCGGTTCACACTCCACCCACGTCTATTGAACAGGTGAAGAGGCTCATCCCTTGTTCCTTGTTTAGGATGTGGTTTCCGGCTTTCTCTTTTCCAATCTTTTCATTCCTACGTAGCCCCCTGCGCTTCAGTGGCGTTACCGCCTTGCTCGTGGTAATATGATTTTTTAAAAAAATCTTGCTTAATCAACTTTCTCATTGCAACCGAGCATGAAAAAATACCTTAAACCCCCACTTTTTTGGCGTTAAATGACCCACAGAGGTGTTGATATGTCGTTAAACAAAACTCATACTCAAACTCAAACAATGTTAATTTTGTTTGTTTGAAAATGCTGTGATTTATTTTACTTTTAACCATGGTCACTGATGTCTATGTGATGTCAGTTCTTCAATATGGCAGGGAATGCTGGACAATATCATCAAAAATGAAGGAAAAACTTGAAGCCGCTGAAATGTGGTACTACAGAAGGATGCTGATATCGTAGACCGAGCATGTGAGCAATGATGAGGTCTTGGAAAAGATGGAAACAAAAAGACAATTATTATTAAGCATCAGGAGGAGACAATTGCATGTTCCTGGGACATGCAATGAGAAAGAAGGGCTTAGAGAACCTAATACTAACAGGTCAGATAGAGAGAAAAAGAGACAGAGGAAAGCAGCGGATTACATATTTGAAGGACCTGATCAGGTGGATGACAGAACGGGGGTTATGTAGTGTTACATGAGAAAGCGTGCTAAGAGCCACCAGGAATAGGGAGACGTGGAGGGCCATTATCACCTACGTCTTGAAAGTAAAGGGCACATAGAAGAAAAAGGAGACTCCTTTTAACAGGATAAAGAGACTTGAGGCAGTTGCGATTTGATACTAGAGAAGAATCCTGAGAATATCATGGGCTGAGCAGAAAAAAACATCGTATATCAGAATCATTTAACTATCAGAGAAGTCTCATCACATACCAGGGAGCAACTGACACAATTATATAAATCAAGGGTCGGCAACCTACGACCCTCAGTCCGGATACCGTCCGCGAAGGCATTTTAACCGGCCCGCGAACCTTATTACCAATGACTCTATTCTTAACATGAGAGACGACGCTTTCGAATTCAACAAAAGGCCTGCTGTTATCTTTCTCTGATCCACCCAACCGAATTTGAATACTATGAACGCAAGTACCAATCACCTCCATTTCTGCGTAAAAAATAAAAGATAAACATAAAACAAAAACTGTGAGCTGATTTGACCGACTGACCGGCGACAGCCATTAGGCGAGGATAACTTCAAAGGGACAATGTTGTCTCAGTCGGCTTTCTATTTCATTCCTTCAACAGCGATCCCAGCATCGCTTACCCCTACCAACTACCCTATGTAAGTTGCTGGAATCTTTCAATAGGCTATGTTCTTATGTAATCACTAGCAGTATAGCCCGGCGTTGCTCGGGTGTAATGAAAGCTTTAAAACTAACCCATGGTCCTGCAGCTCAGACTCTTTGGACATTGGCATAAAAGACTAAAAAGCAATAGTTGTGTCCAGTTAAAGCAAAACTGTAGACTGAAAGAAAAATTGAATGGATGTAAGTCAAATTTTGATTTCCTGGTATCGATATCAAATAAGTTTTTTTCGTCGTAAACTGAATTTTGAAGGCTAAATAAGTCCTCTGAGTAAATAGTATCATGGCTGAGACTAAGAACTACAATTATATCCACTTAGAGCCAAACCC
This sequence comes from Ascarosepion bandense, assembly GCA_037127315.1. NCBI lineage: Eukaryota > Metazoa > Mollusca > Cephalopoda > Sepiida > Sepiidae > Ascarosepion > Ascarosepion bandense. Next base: position 4,090,249 of record JBBBDQ010000606.1, on the reverse strand, counting down.
GAAGTAAAGACTGAAATAAAAGGGCGGGAAAAATTCAGACATACAGACAGATAAACAGACACACACACAAACATCTTGCCTTTTATATATATATATATATATATATATATAATCGATTTTCTGCACTATTGTAAGAACTGCAACCTTGAAACTTCTGAATATCGTTTCTTATGTCCCTGTCTATGAGTGTATCAAATTTTATTAAAATCGGACCACTTTTTCCGATTATCGATTTTTGATATTAATCAGGAGTACCTCGACACAAAACCTAGCTAGGAACACTCGCAGACGCATACAGTACAACTGTGTAAATTTTCAAGAAAATCTGTTCAGCCGTTTCGGAGTCTATAGGTAACGGACACACACACACATACACACACATACACACACAGTTCCATTTATAAGTAAGTTTAGATAAGTAAGTGTATATGTTTGCAACTATGTGTACTCATATTTACGGGTATATGTGTTTCGTTTTTGTTTGATGTGTGTGTGTGTGTGTGTGTGTGTGTGTGTGTGTGTGTGTTTCGTTTGTGGTACAATTTTCAATAACAGTTTCAAACCAACATGTCATAATTTTACTTCGGTTGATTTTTTTCATTTTGAAATATTTTGACGTTCTCTGAGGAAAAGTAATTTTTGTTAGGTGCTTTTTAATTTTAGATTTTCTTTTCTTTTCCTGATTTCTCAATGTTTATTTTCTTTATGGTTTTAAATATTTAGGCTGACAGGGGTCTGCATATGTAATTTTCCTTAATTCTTAATTAATAGCCTTCGTCTGGCCCGCGACCCGTCATTATAACACCACCAGGCCCGCGGGGTCAAATGAGTTTCCGACCCCTGATATAAACGTTGAAATTTATGTGGCGCATAATGAGGAAAGAAGGCTTGGAGAATTTAATACTCAATGAATATACTGAAACGGACTGTTCAGAGTCATGATCGTCGACATCCTATAGCGATGCAGACATTTCCATGGATGCCTCAGGGAGTCGTAAAAGTTTAGATTTATATACTTCAAACTTAATATTCTTCAGTGTAGAAATGATTTTTGACATCAGTTTACATTTCAGAATTGTAATTGTGTTAGTTTGTTTTGCCGAAAATTTATTGTCGTGGTCGAACGGGAAAAAACATTGGTTAATTAACTGACACGGTTCAGTTGATCACTTATTATAAATGGCGTATAAGTGAGGCATCAAATGTCTCTCCTCCATCTCTCTCTCTCTCTCTCTCTCTCTCTCTCTCTCTATATATATATATATATATATATATATATATATATATATAAAGAAAGCGAAGCTTCTAAGCACTCGGCCATCCATATACAAAATCTTTAAAATAGAAAATATATAAAATATTTAAAATAGAAAAATTAAAAAACAATACAAAATTGGCTAACTACGTCTGGAAACTGAAATCAAAATATGAAAAAGATCCACACATAATGTGAAGCATTGTAAAAACAGCCAATCTTTACAATGGTGGACAAATATGTAGACTGTGCCAAGAAGAAAAATTAGAAATCATGACATACCCAAATAAAGACGAACTGTAAAATGAAAGAACAGAAATTATGACTAAATGCATCCACACTAAGAAAGACCTCTTAGGTTCATACAACCATGGATGAAAAACGTCATAATTCGTTTGAATTCAAACAATACGCGTTCATAAAATGTGAACGTTCAAATCTATTGAACAGGTGGAGAGGCTCATCCCTTGTTCCCTGTTCAGGCTGTGGTTTTCCGGCTTTCTCTTTTCCAATCTTTTCACTTTTCTTTTTTGTCAATTGGAGTAGATAGACTAAACTATCGCCCGGTTCACACTCTGCGCACGTCTATTGAACAGGTGTAGAGGCTCATCCCTTGTTCCCTGTTTTAGGATGTGGTTTCCGGCTTCTTTTTTCCAATCTTCTCACTGTTTTCTTTTTATTTATTTATTTTCAATTGGACTAGACTGACTAAACTATCACCCGGTTCTCACTCCACCCATATCTATTGAACAGGTGTAGAGGCTCATCCCTTGTTCCCTGTTTAGGATGTGGTTTCCGGCTTTCTCTTTTCCAATCTTTTCACTCTTACTCTAAGTCTGTTCTTTTTCTATCTATCTATCTATCTATCTATCTATCTATCTATCTATCTATCTATCTATCTATCTATCTATCTCAGTCTGTTCATATCTATCTATCTATCTATCTATCTATCTATCTATCTATCTATCTAGTCTGTTCTATCTATCTATCTATCTATCTATCTATCTATCTATCTATCTATCTAAGTCTGTTCATTATCTATCTATCTATCTATCTATCTATCTATCTATCTATCTATCTATTTAAGTCTGTTCATAATCTATCTATCTATCTATCTATCTATCTATCTATCTATCTATCTATCTATCTATCTATCTCTGGCCGAGTGCTTAGAATATTAATTTTCTGATCATGAAGCCTGAGTTCGAACCTCACCATTGCCGATTTGTCAGGAAGGTGAATTCTTGATAATCGGACTGGAGGAAGCTAACCCAAGCTTCGACACTTCAAAAAAATGCCTGAAAACTATACCACGGTTTGACCCAAACCTTTTGAGCGAAATTGTGTCGACAACTTTTTTTGAGAAGCCGTCGGTGGTTGTGCTACCTCGAAGTCTCCAGTCATCGTGACGAGTATCCACGAATACGAGTGGACAGCCATCATTATATATATATACACACACACACACACAAAAAAAAAAAACACACACACACATATATATATAATTTTTAAACGACTTATTTCGCTACCTTGGTTTCCACCATGAGTGGTTTCTTCAGACGAAGAAGAAACCACTCATTGTGGAAACCAAGATAGCGAAGTAACTCGTTTAAAAATGAAAAATATTCAAAAGTTCTACAATATAATTGTATAGAAAACCTTTTAATACAAATGTGTACTGGTGTAACACTATTAGGACCAAAAACGAAGTATTAAACAATATATATATAGTAACGTCCATAATATAAGGAACGGAAACAACAAAGACATAAATATGTGTATTACTTAAAAAGTAATGCACGATTAGCAATGAAATTTTTACCGAATAAAGAGTCGTGTGTAATGCATAAATTTTATACAAAGTTACAAAAATTTACATATTTTTTTTAAATATAGATTCAGTGGAACAAAGGAAATAAGATACTGAACAAAAGTTAAGGAGCAATCTTGTTAATACTTGATTGTGAACAAAATATCAACAAAATTTAATATTTGGTAAATATTCCCTTATTTTCAATGACTTCTCTTCATCATCGACCACATGATCTAATTAATTTCTTGTAAAAATCTGCAGTAATCCCCTCCTATTCGTCTTTCAGTAACTCTCGTAGGTGATCCTGGGTTTTGGGGTTTCTTTTCTGAGCCCTTTCTCTAATTATCTTCCAAACATTTTCTATTGGGTTCAGGTGGGGGCTCTGGACTGGCCACTTCATTAGAGCGATTCCTTCTTCTTCAAATAAAGCCATAACCTTCTGAGCCTTGTGGCAAGGGGCATTGTACAGCATGAAAATAGGAGATTCATAAAGATTATGGTGCAATCTTGGTAGCACATGCTGCTGAAGAACCCTTTTGTAAATCTCAGCATTTATATTGCCATGTACGCAAATGACAGGGCCAACTTCTGCAGAAGAAATCATTCCCCACACTATCACACTGCCACCACCAAACTTAACGTTTTTTGTTTTTTTTTTGACACATTGGGAAAACAGGATTTCACCTGTTCTACGGCGTACGTAAATTTTGCCCTCAGAACCAGATATAGTAAACTTGGACTCGTCACTGAAATGAACCGTATCCCATTGTGCGTAAGTCCAAACAACATGATCTTTCGCATACTCCAGGTATGCCCTTTGGTTTCGCTTTGAAATGAGAGGCTTCGAAGCTGGAATACCGGCATGCAATTCTACATTTTTTAACTTGGAGCAACCGTTTTCCTTGAGATCTTATATGTGTTTCCAGTTAATTTTCGGACAATTGATGTAGCTGTTTCAAAACGGTTTTTGTAGATATTCTAACAATTCTTCGATCTTCTCTTTGCGATGTTTTTGGAGGTCTGCCAGTTTTTGGTTTTGCATCTAACGTTTTATCGGTTTTATACCTGCTAATTACACGATGAACGACACTTTTAGACCTATGAACAATATCAGAAATTTTGGAAATTGACTTTTTTTCTTGATAGCGATAATGAGTTTTTTTCTTCAAAAGAGAGCGTTTTGCGCGTAGAATTTGCCATATTGCTTAAAAATAAAGTCCTAGTGATAAATGAATTTTTATTTATTGTTGATAAGCTCCATCGAGTTTTTTGACAATCTAAGTTAAAGTTTATGCAAATTATTAACATCATTCCTTAACTTTTGTCCAGTAGCTTATTTCCTTTGTTCCATTTAATCTTGATTTAAAAAAACAACTAATGTGTAAATTTTTGTAACTTTGTGTAATATTTATGCGTGTCATTCGTAACAAAAATTTATCTTAAATAATAAGGTCGGAATAAACAAATATATTGAGTTTTGTTGTTTATCACCTTTTGTATGGATATCTGTAATTAGATGATATCATTATTCAAAAACTATTTACACTCAGACTATTGTCTTCATCTTTGTTGTTGTTATGAAAACGTCTCAGCCGTTGTATTGTCCGGCTTTCATCTTTGATGCTTTTATCACTCGATCAGCTTTTGTGTAAATTTCTACGATCCAAAATGTGTTGCAACTTCAAATAATCAACAAAAAGTTAAACCGGAACCAACAAACCAATCAATTTGTTCGTATGGTCATAGGCTGCTTAGAGATCAGCATGGTAGTGGTGCACAATATTATCTGAACTTATTTATAAATGGAACTTTGTCTGTCTCTGTGCCTGTGTATGTGTGTGTATGTTTGTGTGTGTCCGTTACCTATAGACCCCGAAACGGCTGAACCGATTTTCTGGAAAATTTACACAGTTGTACTATAAGCGTCTGCGAGTGTTCTTAGCTAGGTTTTCTGTCGAGGTACCCCCGATAAACATCGAAAATCGATAATCGAAACAATCGGGTTATAGAAGGAGTGGTCTGATTTTAATCAAATTTGACACACTCATAGACAAAGAAACGATATTCAGAAGTTTCAAGATTGCAATTCTTACAATAGTGCAGAAAATCGATAATATATATATAAGGCAAGATGTTTATGTGTGTGTGTTTATCTGCCTGTATGTCTGTATTTGTTTCAGCCTTTTTATTTTAGATTATGCTTCGGGTTTGCCTCTAAGTAGGTATAATTGTAGTTCTTAGTCTCAGCTATGATATCATTTACTCAGAGGACTTATTTTGCCTTCAAAATTCAGTTTGCGACGAAAAATACTTATTTGATATCGATACCAGGAAATCAAAATTTGACTTACATCCACTCATTTCTCTTTCAGTCTACGGTTTCGTTTTGACTGGAAACAACTATTGCTTTTTAGTTTTTCGTGCCAATGTCCAAAGGGTCTGAGTTCCAGGACCATGGGTTAGTTTTAAAGCTTTCATTACATCTGATCAACGCCGGGCTATACTGCTAGTTTAAAATATTTACATTCGGACTATTGTCTTGATCTTTGTTGTTGTTATGAAAACATTTTAGCCGTTGTCCTCTCCGGCCTTCATCTTTTTTGATTTTATCGCATTTTGTGTAAATGTCTGGGTTGAGGTGTTATTGTTCGAACACTATTTACATTAGGACTATTGTCCTTATCTTTCTTGTTGTTGTCATAACGTTTCGGCCGTCGTGTCCTCCTGCCTTCATTTTTAAACGATAAGTACTTGATGAGGGTCGGAGAGCGCAACAACAGAAACGTCGTTGTGACAAGAACAAAGCTGGGGGCAATACACCACGTATTAACAATTCAAATATTAAATTTATTTATAGATTATGTTAACCTCCAGACAAAATGGAAATATCTATATTGAAGCGTTCTATATCAATATCAATGAGGAAAAATGAATTGAATATATTTTAATCTTGTCCAAAATCTAATTATGTCATATTTAATGCAAAATAAAAATCTCATAAATCCATTTAAAAAATTCTTTAGATTTCTCTTAGTCTGTTCGTCACACCTAAAATAGCCATAACTTGATTGATCGAAACAATATTTTGGGGGGGAAATGCAAACAGGAGGGGGACAAAGTGCAGTTGGTTTTACTCGGTTGCATTTCTTCGTACAATACAGGGTGTAAACGATAAATTGGCAGTAATTTCAATCCGCAATTTAGGCTTTTTAAAGCGGCATTATCAGTCTGAAATGTTAGTTTCTGTACTCTTTAGAATCTGAAGTCCAGATTAGCCACCTAAAAATACTAACAAAATGAGTGCCAGTGTAGAATTTAACCATAGAATGGTTATTCCTGAATTGTTCCGCGCCGGGCATAAGACATCTGACATTATCAGAGACACTGGCTATGCTCCTAGGACTGTTTATCGTATTGTAGCAAACTTAAGGGAAGGTAAAGACATGCAAAGGAAGGTTCACAGCCCGAGAAGTGATAAAATCCCCACCAAAAGATTTGAAATGATCCATTGCAGCAAATCCATCACAGTCAATGGTTGACCAGGCGAAAAAGCGGAATGTAGCCAAAATGACCATTTCTAATGCAGTACGGAAAGATCTTGGGATGAAGTCATATTACAGACGATGTCGTAACATTCTTACCGCGAAATCTAAGACCATTCGTAAAGAGAGAAGCCACTTGCTACTCAATCACCCGAAACACCATGGTGGTACCGTTCGCATTTTTGTGGCGAGAAAAAGTTCGTGGTAGACGAAGTCGCCAACTGCAGAAACTCAAGAGTTATCGCCATTGACCCTTCTTGTGTTCCTCCAGTCATGCAGAGTAAACACCCTGTCTCTGTCATGGTGTTTGGAGCTATTGCCAGCGATGGGAAAGTCATGCCCCGTCACTTCATTGAAGTTGGCCTGAAGATCAATATGGCGGAATATCTGAAGATTATGGAGGAAGTTCTCTTACCCTGGATTAAGAAGAACGATGATCCCAACAAAGTGATATTCATCCTGGACTCTGCACCTGCTCATGGGTCAAAAACAGTGCAGACCTTCTTGATGAGAGAGTTGCCGTTTTTTGTGCCCTCAAATATCTGGCCCTCTAGTTCGCCAGATTTGAACCCCTGCGACTATTGGTTATGGGGCGATGTTGAGAAAGTCTCTAATGCTCGCCCCCATAACAGTGTGGCCTCACTGAAGACCTCCGTAAGGCGAGCATTCCGCGATATCAAGAAAGAGTTAGCTGTCAAGGCCTGTCGTGCTTTTAGGGCTCGCATTCAGCAAGTTGTGGACGCAGAAGGTGGACGCATAGAATAAAATGTTTGTATTTAATAAAACAGTTAAATAAACATACGCAAATCTTAAATGTCTTTAAATGTCCCTTCTTTATCAAGGTTTAAAGTCTGAGATCTCAAACTGCCAATTTATCGTTTACACCCTGTAAATATTCATTAATTACTTTCTAAAAATGAAAAGTTATATTATTTAGTTTGCAAAATACTCCCATTATTAATAAAATAATGTTAAAAAAAATCAAATATTTACATAACAAAGGTCCAATATTGTTTTTTGCATAGCTTTTTTATTTTATGTTTTTTATATACAAGAATTCGGTTTCCTGTTTGAGAGAACGATAAACAAATCACAAGATCAAACGCTTAAAAAAAATGTAATTGAAATTTGCCTCCAAAAAGGAATATTTATGCATGGCCGGTTTTCTTTTGCAGGCTCGAGAGTAAGAAAACCAAAAATTTTATACTTTACAATTGAAAAGGAAAAAAAATAAAAATAAATTTTCTTTAAAATATTGTTTGCCAGGAAGTCTTAAAAATTTAAAGTAACACAATTATTTAAGTTAGTTTGTCAAAATATCTTTCTAAACAAATCCGTTTATTCAATTTCCATCGATTGGTTTGCGAAACTGATCGAAACGCAATTTTTCGAAATCTTGACGATAAATGTTAGCAGTTATCTTGACAATACTAATTACTGTGAGGGTTTCAACACGAGTCAGCGTATTGTCAAAAATTTTGCCCTCAAGTTGAAAAATAAATAATTCATTTTAAGTATTAGTGCATTCAGTTAAACAAAATATTCATTTTAAAAACTGAGGCATTTAAATTAAATTATAAACCATTGAATTTAAAACACTGCAATAATTTTGTTATCGATATAAAATGGAATCGAATTCATCATCTAAATTAAATTACCCATTGCCAAAGAAGAGAGCGTTACAAATGAACACCAAGAGAGGTAAACATGTACTATCAAACTATGTGTTATTAACGTACTAATTACATAATTAACTTAAAATTATTGAATTGAAAAGTCGTTTGTTTTTTTAATTGAATGGGTTATTTTTTTTTTGTTTGTTTTTCATTTGAATTCACTATTATTTTATTTAAATGCAGTAAATATGTAAGTTGAACGCTTTAGTTTATAAATTGAATGACAAATGCTGCGGTTTATAAAAAACTAAGAGAAATAGCGATATATTAAAACATTATACAATTATTAATCTAACCAATTCAATCACAAATACAATCGAAAAAAATTTATCGAAACTAATTGTAAATTTTATAACTTTGAAATATAAACTAAATAAGAGACTTAATTAGTACAAAGCAAAATAACAGTATCCAGAAATCAGAAGCTTAAATATCTGGAAGTGTTCTAGCAAATGACGGAAAGTGCAACACTGAGATCCGAAGGTGAATTGTCATTACGAAGGATGAATTCCCAAAGCTGAGTAGAGTATTAAGAGACAGAGTAACAAATAAGAGATTTAATTGATACAAAACAAAATAACAGCATCCAAAAATCAGTTGCTTAAATACCTGGGAATGTTCTAACAAAAGATGGAAAGTGCGACACCTAGATCCGAAGATGAATGGTCATTACCAAGGAAGAATTTCAAAAGCTAAGTAGAGTACTAAGCGACAGGATAACACATAAGATATTAAATTAATAGAAAACAAAATAACAGCATCCAAAAATAAGAATCTTAAATATCTGGGAGTGTTCTAACAAAAGACGGAAAGTGTGACACTGAGATCCGAAGGTGAATTGTAATTACCAAGGAAGAATTCCAAAAGCTGAGTAGAGTATTAAGAGACAGAGTAACAAATAAGAGACTTAATTAATACAAAACAAAATAACAGCATCCAAAAATCAGAAGCTTAAATATCTGGGAATGTTCTAACAAAAGATGGAAAGTGCGACACCTAGATCCGAAGATGAATGGTCATTACCAAGGAAGAATTACAAAAGCTAAGTCGAGTACTAAGCGACAGGATAACACATAAGATATTAAATTAATAGAAAACAAAATAACAGCATCCAAAAATCAGAATCTTAAATACCTGGGAATGTTCTAACAAAAGACGGAAAGTGCGACACTGAGAAAAAAAAACAAGCAAATGTTTTTATTTATTTAATCTGAATCCCTTAGTTTATAAATTCAATAGCAAATGGTGTATATTCTCCTTTCTTTTCATTTTATTGTCTTTTCTCCTCGCTAATGTCTTCTCATTGTCTTTTACATTTAGTAACCCCTTGTGTCTTTCTAGCATTGTCTCTTTGCATGGGTTGAAATTCTTTGGTTGTTTTTTAATTTCCCGTAAGAACATTTAATGCCTTACTCCATAACCCTTTGTCTTGTCTATAAATATTTTCATGGAAACTGTTCTAATGAACGATACTCCTATGTTCTATTCTAATAGTTTCTTTTCTCGAAAGGCAATTAGGTCTCATCGTTTTACTGCTGAAATAGCTAGATCCAGCCGTAAGTTCTATGTTAATAGTTTCTTTTCTCGCACTTCTCGCCCATTGAACTCTCTCCTACTCTCTTGCTTTTCTATTAACTACGATCTTCAGTAATTGAAATGGTACGCCAATCGCCTTTTTCTCGAATAACTATTTGATGCCTTACGGCATAACTCTTTGTCTTGTCTATGATTATTTCCATAAAAAAATTATTCTGATGAGCTCTTTTACTTGGCACAGCCTGAATTTAAGGGGCGTACTAGATTGGCATCATATTACTGTCGAAACAGCGAGATGCAACCGTAACTTCTTTTCTAATAGTTTCTTTTTTTTTGCACTTCTCGCTGTCGAACTAGTTTCCTGCTTATCCTTCCAACTAAGATCTTCAAAAAAATTTAGATGCAAAGCCACTCACCATCATTTAAAACATTTGATATTCAATATAAAAATGAAGACATTCAGTTGAAACATTGCAGCATTAAAATTAAAAACAAGTTATTCAATTTATAAATTAAAGCCTTCAAATGAAACTATAAGAAATTCAATGTAAAACACTGCAATATTATTGTTATCGACATAAAATGGCATCAACTTCATCCTCTACATTCATCGTCCAAAAAGGAGTTCAGATGAACACCAAGAGAAGAAAGCAAGTACTATCAAACTTTGTGCTATTAACGTAATAATTGCATTATTAAGTTAGAATTAGTGATTTATAAATTCATTCTTTCAATTCAATGCGTTAGTCATTTTAATTGAATGATTTGTTTTTCATTTGAATTCACTATTATTTTATTTGAATATAGTAAATATTTAGTGTGAACGCTTTAGTTTATAAATTGAATGACAAATGCTGCAGTTTATAAAAACTAAGAGAAATGGCGATATAATAAAACATTATACAATTATTATTCCAACCAACTCAATCACAAATATAACTGAAAGAAATTTGTCGAAACTAAATGTAAACATTATAACTTTGAAATTTAAAAAAAAACAAAAAAAAATAACAATAAAGAATTTAATTGATACAAAACAAAATAACAGCATCCAAAAATCAGAATCTTAAATATCAGGGAGTGTTCTTAGAAAAAACGGACAGTGTGACACTGAGATCCGAAGGTGAATTGTCATTACCAAGGAAGAATTCCAAAAGCTGAGTAAAGTATTAAGAGACAGTAACAAATAATAGACTTAATTAATACAAAAAAAATATAACAACATCCAAATATCAGAATCTTAAATATCTGGGAGTGTTCTAGCTAAAGACGGAAAGTGTGACACTGAGATCCGAAGGTGAATTGTCATTACCAAGGATGAATTCCAAAAGCTGAGTAGAGTATTATTAAGAGACAGGATAACAAATAAGAGACTAAATTAATACAAAAAAAATAAAAACATCCAAAAATCAGAATCTTAAATACCTGGGAGTGTTCTAACTAAAGACGGAAAGTGCGAAACTGAGAAAAAAACAAATGTTTTTATTTATTTAATCTGAATCCCTTAGTTTATAAATTCAATAGTAAATGGTGTATATTCTCCTTTCTTTTCATTTTATTGTCTTTTCTCCTCGCTAATGTCTTCTCATTGTCTTTCACATTTAGTAACCCCTTGTGTCCTTCTAGCATTGTCTCCTTGCTTGGGGTGAAATTGTTTGGTTGTTTTTTAATTTCCCGTAAGAACATTTGCCTTATTCCATAACCCTTTGTCTTGTCTATAAATATTTTCATGGAAATTGTTCTAATGGACGTTTCTCCCATGAGAAGGTGAATCGGCATTGCCAAGGATGAATTCCAAAATCTGACTAATGTATTAAGAGGCAGGAAAATGTCGCTTGAAACAAAGCCGAGAGTAATGAATTGCTAGGGGATGTCGTTCCATCAATACGGTATCAAATGCTGGACAATCTCAACAAAGATGAAGGAGAAACTAGAATTAACAGAAATGTAGTTCTACAGAAGGATGCTGTGGATACCAATGTCAGAACATGTGAGAAACGACTAGGTTTTGGAGCTGATGGGCACGAAAAGAGAACTGATATTTAACATCGGAATAATACAGGGCTTAGAGAATCTGATGCTCACGGGATGCTTAGAGTGAAGTAAACACAAAAGAAAGAAACGCGACCTACTTGCTTTCTTTAAACAATTGGGTGGTGGAGCAGCGGTTGAGTGGGTTAAGATGAAAAGATGTATTAAGGGATAAAAGTAATAAGGAGATGTGGAGAGCCATGCTTGCCTATACCCTGAAGGGACACGGCACACAGAAGAGGAAGAAGAAGACCAAAAGTAGGATTTTCCATTATAAAAAGTAAGTATTGTAACAAAAATCCATCGGTGAGACATCAAGGAATTTCAAGAAATGTTCATCTGAACACAAATGAGATATACAAGAATGCAATTGATCTATTGCATTAAACCTGTAACACGGTTGTGGGCATATACCCACGACCGTGTTAATAATACTATTACTACGACTGTGTTCAACGGTTAAGCATACATCGTATGCAATCAGGTCATAATTTCGACTTAACAAAATAAAAAAAAAACTAAATCTGCCTTAATTAAAACACAAAAAAAATAAATTGGGCGAAAATATATAAAAAGTGCACTGATTTCTGTAACACTTAGATTAAATTAATTTCCAATTTTCACCCTTTTTTTTAAACAAATCTTCTGATGTTACAGTGTAGGATGTAAAAAACAGCAGCGATATTACGGAAAACAAAAAAAAAACAAAAAAATCAAACAAAAGCGTCAACAGCTTAAACCAGATCGGCTGAGCGTTTGCGTCTAGACACGTCGAAAATTAGAAAAAAAATCTATCATCCGCACATCTGCGTTTACTTACGATGCATAATTTTAAGCATTGTTCTTCATTATATTTTCTCTCTTTTCCCAGTGTGCATTGTTTAATCTGGAAGAACATAACTTGAATCTGGAGAAATAACTTTACAGACAGCAATTATATATATATTCTGCCATATATATATATATATATATATATATATATATGGCAGAATATATATATATACATTTATGTCAACGGAAGATAAAATCGTCGCTGATAGTGGATGTTTTTGTGTTAACGTCCTTGTAACCTCTCTGAAGATGACTCATGGGAGCCGAAAGCTTAGAACCATCTTAATAAAAAATTAACGAAATGTTGGAGAATTTTTGTCTTTATTTTCACCTGAAATTAAAGCCAAAATACGATGTTTAGAACGGCTCATGATTAAACATAATAGACATTCATTGTCTCTTATATTTAACAGCACACACACACACACACACACATCATATATATATATGTTTTATAAAAATGACAGACAACATGTGAGGTTTTTTTTACTTAATTTTTCATGTTATTTTAAGATTTCTTTCTTTTGACGGCACAAATTGTAAGAAAATTGTCCAAAGATGAGGTATTGTAATTATTTGCAATTTTTATATTGTTCGGACTATTGTCCTCATCTTTGTTGCCATATTCACATTCAATATCTGTCTATATTTCTGAGATGAGGCATTGTAATTATTGACACTATTTATATTGTTCGGACTATTGTCCTCATCTTTGTTGCCATATTCACCTTCAATATCTGTCCATATTTCTGACATAAGGCACTGTAATTATTTACACTATTTACATTGTTCGGACTGTTGTCCCCATCTTTGTTGCCATATTCACCTTCAATATCTGTCTATATTTCTGAGATGAGGTATTGTAATTATTGACACTATTTACATTGTTTGGACTGTTGTCCTCATCTTTGTTGCCATATTAACCTTCAATATCTGTCTATATTTCTGACATGAGGCATTGTAATAATTTACACTATTTATATTGTTCGAACTGTTGTCCTCATCTTTGTTGCCATATTCACCTTCAATATCTGTCTATATTTCTGAGATGAGGCATTGTATTATTTAAACTATTTATATTGTTCGGACTTTTGTCCTCATCTTTGTTGCCATATTCATCTTCATTATATATCTATATTTCTGAAATGAGGTATTGATATATGTTAGAACCGTTCTTATTCTTTTCGTATTCATATCCATAATGTCCACTAACCTAAATCATCATAAAATGTTTTCTACGGTCCGCAAACTTATCCAACTGCAGACCGCTCTAACCAGGGGATATAGACATTTATGCCTCATCAACTAACCAAGAATTTTACATCAAGAATAGCTTATCTATACACATTAATGCTCACTCGATTATATAACAATAGCATAAGAGTGAGAGAAAATACCCGAATAGCAAGAGACGGTACGGCCACTATAAAAATGTTGGTAAGGACGTTAGCTAACCTCAAATGGAAAATGAGAGAGAGAGAGAGAGAGAGAGAGAGTGAAAGAGAGAGTGAGAGAGAGAGAGATGTTCAAGTTAACAATACCCAAGACACAAAAATTAAATTATGTATCGTTACGAGGTCTAAGGGCGCGGCGAATACGGAATTGAACGACACGAGAATACTAAATTGAAAGTGCATGACATTCCCGGGTATCGAGGTCCCCAAGCCCCAAAGCAATAATAATGTGGTTTATAAAACAAATCCCACCCCAAAGTGTATTTAAACGGCACACAAATCATATACCGCTATGCCTATGCTCAGATATCATTTTTAAAATCGCCTCACTCATATGACAGGCCATTAGTAAAAGTTTTGTAAAGTGCGCGCTCATATCAGGCATAAATTTATTGTTTGTTGTTAAAATTCGCTACGTTATGAAGAAATCGGTGACTACAAGCCGTCGTGATCGGACACGCAGCACCAGCCTCCCTGTCAATCAGACAAAATTCAAATTCGCTAAGTTTCGAAGAAATCGGTGACCACTCGACGGCGTGATCGGACGCGCATCAGACGCCCAACCGACCATGCGCCGGCGTGATCGGACGTGCAGCAGCCGGCCCGTGGTAATCGGACAAAGTTGTTGAAGTTCGCTAAGTTTAGCAATAATCCAGTTAATAGTCTATGATATTAAGCACTTTATTTCAAAACTAGTTCTTCTTTTTCTTCTCCTTCGGGACGTAGGTGATCGTGGTGTGGAAGAAGATGTAGTCAGAGAAAATCACGCACATACGAGGGAGTTGACGGGAGTCGTTAACCAACGGGAGTTCTCTTCTTCTCTCTTCTCTGCCTTCTCTCGTTAAGTTGGACGGACCAAACAAAAAATAAAACGAGTCTTTCATAAATATGAATGTTGTCTTTTATATAAAGGATCAGTTATTTTTCTATATTGATGTAAATGTACCTAGTAAAGACAATTGCGCTTTAGTCCACATCAAAATATCTCTTCAAGACAGATTGCAGAGACTTTTTCGTTTGTTTTTAAGCCTGTTATTAATTTACT
The DNA here is from genome assembly GCA_037127315.1 of Ascarosepion bandense. Lineage (NCBI taxonomy): Eukaryota > Metazoa > Mollusca > Cephalopoda > Sepiida > Sepiidae > Ascarosepion > Ascarosepion bandense. Next base: position 4,075,066 of record JBBBDQ010000606.1, on the reverse strand, counting down.
GATTGTCTTTTCTGTAATCTCGCCCACAGCTTGAAATATTTCGCCTTTAAGATTTCATTTAAGCTTTGGGGGAAAGCCGAAATTTGTAAGTTAGACAAATCTGAATATTGCTAAGGAGATTTCTTTCGGATGTCGACATTCTCAAAATGGCTGACCCTGAAATTTTGCACAGCCAGTCATTGATTTCTTCCTACTGCAGCCCTCAAATCTTCAAAAATGTTAGGTGATGTTTTTTGCAAAATGAGTGTCTGGCGTAATGGCTATCGGTGGGTAACGTGGAATCGCCATATTTAGTTTTCCCTCTATGGCGGTCGGTTAATGATTTGGAATGTAAAAATCGGGAATCGAATTCCGACGTTTGTCATATACTGTTACGGTTCCAAATCTCAACGAACAACGATAACGTTCGTCTTGAAATTTAACGACGATCAAGAACACGTACACATGAAAATATGAATTTATATTTTTATTCTTTTTCGGTGACGGTGGTGTGGAAGAGGAAAATAATGATAAAAATGGAGAGAAATAGAGTAGACAGAAGATGAAAATTGACATTGCATTTCAAATTTTGGAGATTGTGACGATGAGCGAAGCAAGCAAACGGTAGGAAGTTCCACAAACGAGAAGTGCGAGGAAAGAAACTTTTAGAGTAGAAGTTGCGGTTATATTTAACTATTTCGACGGTAAATTAGAGGGCATTAATGTGTATATATAAGCTATGAGAGTGAATCAAGTATATACGAAGGATCCGATGGGGGGGGTTAACCAGCGAGAGCGCTCTGTTCTCTCTCTCTCTCTCTCTCTCTCTCTCTCTCTCTCTCTCTCTGTGTCCCTATATGTTCTGAATTCTCCTTCTGTCTTCAACTTATATAACCAAAAAGTTCCACGCATACCTGCCCTTTCAGGCTGTCGTTCAACTGAGGTCAATCATATCTTTGTCGGCCATTGCCTTTCAAGCCTTTTCTCGTCACATTGTGTTTTCTGTCTTTGATGTCGATTATAACTTTGTCATCCACATCTGTGTTCTCTGCCTTTCATGTCAGTCATATTTTTACCAGGTAAAGGCAATATTTTACAAAATAACGACTCATCATTTTTTTAAGTCTTCAAATACCACAAATTACAAACATTACCGGTACAAGTAAAAAAAAAATGTATTCATGTTTAAAAATCAGCGTGCTCACCGAAAATTCCGGGACTTCAAATGAACAAAGCTAACAATCTTACTTCCACAGAAAGAATGTACAGGTACTCGACTTCGACATTGAGTTGAGTAATACACGTTTAGCACTAACTTCAGAAGTAAGTAAATTAATCAACAATCTTCCCGTTATTTCCCAGCCACGAAATCAAACACAGTGCTCACATTTGTCATGGGGTTTCCTGGTGAGGAAAAAGGGGCCTCACTCAACCCGCAATCCGTTTGATGAATAAGATACACAATCTCAATGAGAACAGACTATATATGTACGTAATTATATTTGAAAATCTAAACTTATTTATAAATGGAACTTTGTCTCTGTGTGTGTGTGTGTGTGTGTCTGTCTGTGTGTCCGTTACCTATAGACTCCGAAACGGCTGAACCGATTTTCTTGAAAATTTACACAATTGTACTATAAGCGTTGCGAGTGTTCTTATGTCATAGAAAGAATGGTCCGATTTTAATCAAATTTGATACACTCATAGACAAAGACATAAGAAATGATATTCAGAAGTTTCAAGGTTGCAGTTCTTACAATAGTGCAGAAAATCGGTAATATATATATATATAAAAGGTAAGATGTTTGTGTGTGTGTGTCTGTTTATCAGCCTGTATGTCTGTATTTTCACACTCCACCCACGTCTATTGAACAGGTGAAGAGGCTCATCCATTGTTCCCTGTTTAGGACGTGGCTTCCGGCATTCTCTTTTCCATTCTTTTTGCCTTTACGTAGCACCCTGCGCATCGGTGGCGTTATCGCCTTGCTTGGGGTGATATGATTGAAAAAAAAGTCATTTTATTTTATTTTTTGCTTCGGGTTTAGCTCTAAGTATATATAATTGTAGTTCTTAGTCTCAGCCATGATATCGTTTACTCAGAGGACTTATTTAGCCTTCAAAATTCAGTTTACGACGAAAAAACTTATTTGATATATCGATACTAGGAAATCAAAATTTAACTTACATCCATTCATTTTTCATTCAGTCTACGGTTTCGCTTTAACTGAAAACAACTATTGCTTTTTAGTCTTTTGTGCCAACGTACAAAGAGTCTGAGCTCCAGAACCATGGATTAGTTTTAAAGCTTTCATTACACCCGAGCAACGCCGGGCTATACTGCTAGTGTATATATATATAGTAGGTGCGATTGGTAAATTGCCGCAATTATTTTATTATTTCAAATATTCTTTAGGCTGAGTCTGAGCTCCAGGACCATGGATTAGTTTTAAAGCTTTCATTACACCCGAGCAACGCTGGGCTAGACTCCTAGTACAATATAAAATATATCTAAATAAATATAACACCCAAGCATCAATAAAACATATAATTACTACAATATTTAGAAAAAAAAACAAAGATACAGCTAAACAAAAAATACACAACCCTATCAGCGAACTATTTAAATTTCATCCCAACGACTTTTTCAAATAACAGAACGTTATAAATATTTCGTGACTGACGTCAATTCTTTCAAACAGCCCGAAAATTTTAAGTTTTTATCATATATATATATATATATATATAATGTTTAAACAAATAGGTTGAGTTTGAGTTTTTTTTAATGGCATAATAACCTCTATGGCTTATTTAATGCCAAAAAGGTGTTTTAATGTACTTTTTTAATGTTTGGTTATAGTGAGAAGGTTGAGTTTGTCAGATTTTAAAAAAAAAATTATTTTTCTTATTTAAAAAAAAAATGTTTTTGTATTCAAAAATATACTGCAAAAATAATATTTTTTCTTCAAATATGTATTATGACTTTAACTTTTTCCTTAAATAATGTGCTATGGTAATAATTTTTTTCTTTCAAAAATATTTGTTTTTCTTTAAATGTTTATTTTCATGTATATATTTTTATAAAAGTTTATACTTGTATAGTGTTTTGACCCCAGTTTGGGGGGTTAACAATTTGTCCATAGCTGGGACCCTAAAAGGTGCTACCACACTGGGTAAGGGTAAACCTGGGAATACCAGCAATTAAGAAGTAGTTCCATGCTCCTCACGATCTCCTAATCAAAGGCCTTTCTGCCAGATGCAGTTTATTGTCATACCCAGGACTCTTATAAATATGTCGGAGTTAATCCATTTGGTAAAATTTCCTAAAATAAATTCTCACTATTTAAATTTGTTTACATTAGGATCCGAAAACAGAGCAGATATAAGTATTACGAAAAAAAATGAATACTACAAAAAAAAAAAATTATCAGGAAATTGGGTATTTATAAGGCTGAATTTAGTCACTGTTTAACTACAAATCCTTCGTTGTCGAGCGGTCTAAGACACATCTGATTATTTGATAGTTTCCTCTATGGGACGCAGTTCCAAATCCTACCAAAGGTTACTTATTTTTCTAACAAGGTTTTTTTCTATTATTCAGGCCGGTATATAAATATAAAATATATATATATATATATATATATATTAAAAACAAAAATAAAGTATCTATTTATATACGAGTAACTGTTCAAAGATAATGTTTAAACAGATGACTCGGGGATAATCAATTCAATATATATATAATATTATTGTGGACACTCCCGTCGATTTCGAAGTATTAGCGTCTAACATTAGTTAGACTACCACACAAAGAATTGCTTAAATTGGTGAAAGCTTGTGTAGCGCCATCCATACTTTTTAGAACTGCTGATTTACAAACAATCGGTGCAGAAGTTTGCCACAAATCGCATGAACAACAGACCTCAGTTATTTAACCCATAACTGGAGGGAAAGGACGGATTAATACATTTCCCAAGGGTACCACTGCGTAAGTGAATGCAAAGTGTTCGACTAGAATTGGAACTCGGCTCACCGATTTCCCCCTCCGAGCCGACATCCACTGTACCACAACGCACATCCATCAATAACGCTTACAACACCTGGTATTTCTAAGCGGTCAGCCATCTTAGTACTGACTGGGCTCAACGTTGCTTAACTTTGGTGATCGGGCGAGAACCGGCGTATTCAACGTGATATGACCGTAAGCATGCATGTGTATATATATTTTCTAAACATACGCTGTTAAATATAAGAGACAATGAATGTCTATTATGTTTAATCATGAGCCGTTCTAAACGTCGTATTTTTGCTTTAATTTCAGTTGAAAATAAAGACAAAAGTTCTCCAACATTTGGAAAATTATTTATTGGTTTTCTTCTAAGCTTTCGGCTCACATGAGCCATCTTCAGAGAGGTTGTTTAAACTGAAATATTATAAAATCCACCATCACCGACGATTTAATTTTGTGTTGACATAAAACTCCGCTTGGCAACGGCAATAGTTACCAAAAATAATAAATGCAGTTCTTAAGTTTGCGATGCGGTTTTATGACGTCACACCGCGGGATAGCGCGAAATGACAACAAAACCATGTAGTCAAATGCAATGTAATATGTTATTTCCTGTTTTAAAGTTGATTTTATTGAGTGTTGGTTATTTTGATTTGATGTACATGGCCACCAATATCTGCAGGTTCCTCTTACTGTGTGTATGAGTAAGGATCACCGTATTGTTGACCAAAATCTGTCTGATATATATTATAAGTAGGTGAAAGAACCCACTGTTCATGCATTTACTTTCACACAGCGTGCTTAATACAAAGTAGAGCTTAATTGAACAATATTGACACACCTACATTCATATTAACTACCTAAATCCACTCTCCTTAATTCTCTAAATGACTATGAATTCATCTTATATTTTTTAAATTTATTTCTAAAATATCACCTGAGAGAAGACAGATTAAAGGTGAATAAGGCAACGAAGATGGAGACAACAATCCGAAGAATATAAATGGTGTAAATAATAAAAAAAATAATTTCAGGTTTACAGACAGATACTGAATGGGAATATGGCAAGAAAGATGAAAACAGTCCTAATTATATAAATAGTGCAAATAATTACAAAACCTCATCTCAGAAATATAGACAAATATTGATGGTGAATATGGCAACAAAGATGAGGACAACAGTCCGAACCATTTAAAGAGTGTAAATAATACAAACCTCATCTTAGAAATATAGACAGATATTGAAGGTGAATATGGCAACAAAGATGAGGACAACAGTCCGAACCATTTAAAGAGTGTAAATAATACAAACCTCATCTCAGAAATATAGACAAATATTGAAGGTGAATATGGCAACAAAGATGAGGACAACAGTCCGAACCATTTAAAGAGTGTAAATAATACAAACCTCATCTCAGAAATATAGACAGATGTTGAATGCGAATATGGCAACAAAGATGAGGACAACAGTCTAAACAATTTAAACAATGTAAATAATTACAATATCTGATCTTAGAAATATAGACAGATATTGAAGGTGAATATGACAACAAAGATGAGGACAATTATGAAAGTGTCATTAAATGATGATGAATGAGCTAATAGTTTATTTCTTTCGTAGTGTGCCTCTGTTTCATAAACCAATGTATTTGTAGATGTTTAAAGGACTATCAGCTGAAAGTTAAAGGTTGACAGGGAAGGAAAAGACTAAGTCTAGAGAAATATCATTGTTATTTTTATATTAAAATCTGTTATTAATTCTGTTTGTATCTCTAACTGAACAACTCCATCTGATTAAAGGTAACTGAAAAATATATCAGAAAGAATTTCATACCTGAAATGAATCCCTAGTTTTTAACCGCGTGAATAGATTTAGAAATGTAATAAAAACTTAAAATTTTCAGGCTGTTTGAAAGAATTGCAGTAAACTATGTCGTCAGTCACGAAATATTTATAACGTTTTGTTATTTGAAAAAGTCGTTGAGATGAAATTTAAATAGTTCGCTGATAGATCTGTGTGTTTTTGGTCAAGTTGTATTTATGTTTTTCTAAACATTGGTGTAAGTTTATATGTTTTGTTGATGTTTATGTGTTATATTAATTTAGTTATATTTAATATTAAATATAGGGGTGGTATTAGAGGTGTGGAATACAGTTAAAAAAACCTTACAACAGATATTTTACGATATAATTATTACGAAAATTTATTTTATCGCATATCAAAAATCTAATTAGTTACAATTTATAGTTAAACTAAACCACTTGCCTATTTTTGAATTTACCGACGTTATATTATATCATTATATTAGATACTATTAAATTAAACCGCGCACCAATACTCTACTTTAACACCGGACTTTTAACTACAATCGCAATTTTAACAATAGAATAATTTACGATTCGCCGTCACTATATTTTAACTCTATTCCACACCTCTTATAATACCCCCACCACATTTAATATAAAATATATCTAAATTATTATAACACACAAACATCAACAAAACATATTAAGCACAAATGCTTTAGTAAATGATTAAAAGACTATCAGCTGAAAGTTAAAGTTTGACAGAGAAGTAGAAGACTAAGTCTAGAGAAATATCATTGTTTTTAAATTATATAAAAATCTGTTATTAATTCTGGTTGTATCTCTAAGGGAACAAATCCATCTAATTTTTTTTTTAATTTATTTTAACCGTATCACCCCGAGCAAGGCGGTAACGCCACTGATGTGCAGGGGGCTACGTAATAGTGAAAAGATTGGAAAAGAGAAGCCGGAAACCACATCCTAAACAGGGAACAAGGGATGAGAATCTTAACCTGTTCAATAGACGTGGGTGGAGTGTGAACCGGGCGATAGATAGATCTATTTACTCGAATTGAAAAAAAAAAAAACAAAGTGAGAAGATTGGCAAAGAGAAAGCCGGAAACCACATCCTAAACAGGAAACAAGGGATGAGCCTCTTAACCTATTCAACAGACGTGGGTGGAGTGTGAACCGGGCGATAGATAGATCTATCTACTCCAAATGAAAAAAAAAAAACAAAGTGAGAAGATGTGAAAAGAGAAAGCCGGAAACCACATCCTAAACAGGGAACAAGGGATGAGCCTCTTAACCTGTTCAACAGACGTGGGTGGAGTGTGAACCGGGCGATAGATAGATCTATCTACTCCAATTGAAAAAAAAAAAACAAAGTGAGAAGATTGGAAAAGAGAAAGCCGGAAACCACATCCTAAACAGGGAACAAGGGATGAGCCTCTTAACCTGTTCAACAGACGTGGGTGGCGTGCGAACCGGGCGATAGATAGATCTATCTAAAGGTAACTGATAGATATACCATAAACAATTTCATACCTGAAATGAATCCCTATTTTGCAACCTCGAGATAGATACAGAGACGACCAAATACGACTCAATGTAACAGATAATGAAAAGGCAATGCAATAAGTGATTAATGATACTGACAGCGAGTCTACAAGTAGCACTGGAGGATTTGGTTGTCAACACCCGTGGAATTTCCATAGATTGATATGAGTTCACAAAACGCAGACACAAATTGATTTCTTTTCCTGTCGATAATTTTGTTTTTGCGATTGATGGTGGGATGATATTATTGTTAATGGCTATTTTATTGGCGATCGTTATTTTCATCGTCTTTGTATGCAATTAATGTATTTAATCGAGGTTGCATTTTCTTAATTAGTGTCGTCTGTTGGGAGTGATGTTGTTTGTCCCAATTTCTGGCTTGTTTATTTGCTGAATCTCTTTTCATGTGTATGCGAATACACCAGGTTTACAGCAGAGACGGGCATATATATATATATATATATATATATATATATATATATATATATATATATATATGCCCGTCTCTGCTGTAAACCTGGTATATATATATATATATATATATATATATATATATATATATATAAAATCTAAGTAAGAGCCAACTTACCTACGTTCCACCCTTCGGCTCGTCAGGGTAAATTGCAGCCAATTTACCCTGACGAGCCATGGGTGAAACCTTTGTTGCACTGCTTTCGTATTGAGCGCTTTACTGTTAGGGTTTTAGTCTTAGGGCTTTTCCCTTTCCTACGAGTATTTGACTTTTGTTCATGTACTTCGTTTGTTTCTTTTTTTACTTCCCCTCCTTTTCCCTCCGAGTTCGTCCTCGGTGGGTTTTTCAAGACGACCTTAAATGTACTTTAACAATTACTAGTATTAGCGAAATTATTTTTGTTACTATTAATATTTTTTTAAACATTTCACCCCGAGCAAGGCAGCAATGCCACTGAGGTGCAGGGGGCTACATAACTGTAAAAAAATTAGAAAAGAGTGAGGAGTACAAACTAGTTACAACGGAGCAATAGAAAGCTGAGAAAGCAGGTGCGATGACAGATACATAGGTGGAGAGAAAGGGAAGGTTATACGGGGTTGGGGAGAGAGCTAGAGTCCAGTGGTTAGTAGATGAGTATTGACTTTGCATTTAAATTTCTGGAGGTTGTAGCCGTCAGGAAAGCAAGAATACGGGAGCGAGTTCCACAGGCGGGAAGTGCGAGAGAAGAAGTTACAGGAGTAGAATTGTCGTCTGCATTTGGCTAACCTGACTGTGAATGGGTGGGACCCAGTTACCAGTCTGGTTGCACGAGTAAACACCTGTTAAGGAGGCATCAGTGACTTAAGTTCGTCCAAGCAGAAGCCATGAAAGTATTCATAGAAGAGACAAAGGGAGGCCACATTTCGACGATGGGGAAGTGGCTGCAGTCGAGTCGCCAGATCAGTACCTGTCACATTACAGACTCTCCTTTGAAGCCTGTCAAGAACACTGAGGAGAACGGTAGGGGCACCTGACCATAAATGGCAGCAGTACTCCATGTATGGACGGATGGTTGACTTATATATATGAAGGATGGATTCAGGCGGAAAAAAACATCCTACATTGACATAGTGACCCAACCTTCTTAGCAGTAGATTTTGCTATGGATTCAATATAGTGGTTCCATTTGAGGTCTGAGGACAGGGTAAGGCCGAGGAGGCGTAGTGTATTGCTCTCAGGGGGAATCGCTTGGTCCATGCTTATGGGAGGCAGGAGAGGTTGCCTGTAATGGTAGACAGACAACAGCTTCGTCTTGAAGTTGACAAGCCACTTCTTTCCCCAGTTCACCAGAGTGTAGATCCCGTTCAAGATCAGCAGCGAGATTATGTCTGTCCGCCACGACAGGCTTCTTACTGGTGCGGGAGTATATTGTAGTGTCATCTGCGTAGATGCCTACTTGGGACTTGATCTCATCTGGGAGGTCGTTGATGAAAATAAGGAAGAGCGTAGGGCCCAGCATAGAGCCCTGTGGGACACCAGCATGTAGGATGAAGAGGCATGCCCATTCAAAACGACCTTCATTTTGCGGTTATTTAAAAAAGATTGGATTAGGTCAAGCAGGCGACCGGTAATACGGTAACCCCGTAGCTTGCATAGGAGGCCAGAGTGCCAAACCTTGTCGAAAGCCTTGGAGATGTCCAGAGCAACCGCGCGAGCCTCGTCAGACTCAAGGGCCTGTAGCATGTACTCCGTTACGGTTGTTAGCAGGCCGGCCGTGGACCTGGCAAAGCGGAAGCCATATTGCCTGTCAGAGAAGAGTTTGTGGGCAGTGAGATGATGAACTATTTCAGCATTGATTATGGCCTCGAATACTTTTCCGAATATCGGTAGAAGACTGATAGGGCGATAGTTGGATGGGTCCGAGGGTTCACCACAATTCTTAAATACAGGAACGACTGAAGAGAACTTCCAGCATTCAGGAAAGCAGGAAGCAGAAAGGCAGTAGTTAAACAGTTTAGAGAGGACAGGGGAAAGTTCAGGAGCACACCTCTTAAGGACTATCACCGGGATTCCCTCGTCTCCACATGCCTTATGGGGGTCGAGTGTTGAAATTACTCGGGATACTACAGTCGGGGTAATATATACGTCGTGCACTTTGGCCTCAGTTCTAATAGTGAAGTCGGGAGGGTGTACTCCGGACGAGTCAAATGTGGAGTGGATGAGAATCTGCGGGCAAAGCACTCAGCTTTGTCTGCAGATGACGTGAGAATCTCAAATTCATGGATTAAAGGAGGTATTGAGGATTTCCTATTGTTGAGCACTCGTTTGCAAAACCTCCAATTGTCCTTGGAGCCGAACTTGCGGTCAGCTATGCGCTGTCGCATTCTCTCAGCAAACAACCGTTTGGCGTCATTTAGGGTTCTCTTGCACTCATTGCGAGCAGATATGAACAGGCGCCTATTGTGATCAGATGACTGTCTCCGGAGTAGACGGAAGTAATGGTTCCTGTGGGCAATGGCGGCTGAGCAGGCCGGAGAGAACCACGGAGAGGAATGAGGTTTTAAGCAATACTTCCTGGTGTGTCTGAAGGCATCAATGCCAGCTTTCACCCATGACGAGACCTCAGAAGCACAGTCATCAACTGATAGGTCGAACACTTTTCCCTAAGGGACGTCGCAGAGGAAATTGCGAAAGGCATCCCAGTCAGCCTTTTGGTAGAGGTAGGAGGTCCTATAGGTAGGGGGCTCCTGAGGAGAGTGAGATTGGAAAGAAATATTGAGAGAGACTACAGCGTGGTCGGAGTTGCCGAGAGGGCAAAGCTGCGAGACTTGACAGGCGTCAGGCGCAGAGGTGAAACATATATCTAGTAGTGAGGAATGACCCGAGGGAGTGCTTGGGAAGCGAGTGGTGAAGTCCACCACTTGCGTAAGGGATTGGGAAATAGCGAAGTTCATGGCGTGAATGTCCGCTGGATCAGTAACGGCGTTTTCAAGCCACTCAGAGTGATGGGCATTGAGGTCTCCAAATACAAATATGTGGGCGAATGGGTGATAGGAAATAGCCTTATCTATGTCGTCAGCAATGCTATCTAGTAGGGAGCAGTCAGGAGAGGAGGGAGAACACTAAAGAAAGAATAGGTAACTAACCGAACTGAGGAGAGACAGGCGGAGACATATGTATTGGTGGTCAGTAGATTCGAGTGAAGTCACCCAAGCTATCGGGAGGTGTTCGCTGACGGAGACACCCTGCCCATGCATGTGGACAGTGGAATCCTTCCTTAAGAGGGGAAGATAACCAGGGATGGAGAGGTCAGAGGAGGGAATAGCTGAGTTGAGGTTAGTTCCGCAGAGCGCAAGAATGTCAGGGGACATTTCATGCAGGAACGCTTCTACACTAGGAAAGTTAGTACGAATGCCCCGGATATTAGTGAAAGAAAGTTTAATGGGTTCAGGTGGTTTGTATTTAACTGGTTTAGGGTCGTTTATGATTTGTTTTGTCATGTTTTTGTTTATAGAAAGGGACCTAGGGTAGAGGATACAGGCGGTCATTATCCAGGATCTGTGCCTGGAGGGAAACTGGCTAGGGCTGCAACAAGGTGTGGCCTCGTGGTTGCCCACCGAAAGCGCATGGAGGAACACCTATCCATGCGCGACATGGTACTACAAAAACCCCGATACAACTGTTGATCAAAGCAGCCGCTCTTGACGCTACGCAAGAGTTAGGGCTCCTAACTACCAGTCGGAAGCAGCAACAAGGAAACTGCCAACCCGGTACCCTCACAGTGATGAGCCGTTGCCACCAACCGGCCAGATCGCAAGAAACTCACGGAAGCACCAATACCAAGGTCTGAAGAGAGAGAAGAGAAAGCCGGAAACCACATCCTAAACAGGAAACAAGGGGAAAGCCTCTACTCCATTTCAATAGACATGGGAGGAGTATGAACCGGGCGATAGTGTGATCTATCTACTCCTATTTAAAAATAAAATTCCAAGGGTGGAGTGTTAACCAAGTATTAACTTTAACTAAGTTAAAACTTAGTTAACTCTCCACCCCTGGAATCTTCTTCTTCTTTTTCCAAAAGAAGCATGAAAGCCAAAAAGTGAGAAACAAAAGGAAAAAAAAGACACATTTAAGAAACAATTCGTACATACCACGCAGTTTCACACAGGAAATTTGAATTAAGAAAGTTCCACTATCTTCAACCCTTACTTTTCCCAAAAAATTAACATCGAATTAAGCTGCTTGGTAAATTTGAATTCAAAGAACAGACCATTTCCGTGTCGCAATGTAAAATATATCAATTTTAATTAAAAACAAAATTGAATTTTATATATATATATACTAGCAGTATAGCCTGACGTTGCTCGGGTGTAATGAAAACGTTAAAACTTATCTATGGTTCTGGAGGTAAAACTCTTTCGACGTTGGCACTAAAGACAAAAAGCAATAGTTGTTTCCAGTTAAAATGAAACCGTAGACTGAAAGAAAAATGAATGGATATCAGTCAAACTATGATTTCCTGGTATCAAATAAGTTTTTTCGTCGTAAACTGAATTTTGAAGGCTAAATAAGTCCTCTGAGCAAAAGGTATCATGGCTGAGACATAGAACTACAATTATTCCTACTTAGAGCCAAACCCGAAGCAAAAACTAAAATAAAAGGGCTGAAAAAATACAGACATATAGGCAGATAAACAGACTCACACACACAAACATCTTGCCTTTTATATATATATATATATATATATGATCGATTCTCTGCACTATTGTAAGAACTGCAACTTTGAAACTTTTAAATATCGTTTCTTATGTCTTTGTCTATGAGTGTATCAAATTTGATTAAAATCGGACCATTCTTTCTATAACCTGATTTTTATCGGGTTACCTCGACACAGAACCTAGCTAAGAACACTCGCAGACGCTTATAGTACAACTGTGTAAATTTTGAAGACAATCGGTTCAGCCGTTTCGGAGTCTATAGGTAAAGGGCATACACACACAGACATACACACAGACAAAGTTTCATTTATAAATAAGCTTAGATTATATATATATATATATATATATATATATATATATATATATATATGCTTATGTCAATTTTATATTGCGACATGGAAATTTCTATGTTTCGAGATCAATTCTCATCATCAAAATTGACATAACCATATAATTATATTATATTATATTATATTAAGCTCTTTAATACTCATTATATTGATCACTGTTTATAATAAAATAAATGCCAGAGCACTCAAAATATAAAAAAAAACCTTGAGTCCACTTCACTTGGAATATATATATATATATATATATATATATATATATATGTTGATCGAACAATAACATCCTATTTTATGTATGAATGGCCAGCCAGGAGTCCTGACTGAATGCTTTTTTTTGGTTTAATGTGCAAGTTCAGCATCCCAAATCAAACACTTTAAAAGGAGTTATGTCTTCTATCCCATAATTTATCCTGGTAAAATCAGAATGATGCGATACCTCAGAGCTTCGAAATTTGGTGGCCATAATGAACTTTAAATAAAGCCTCATGCTGAAAAACTTTCTCCCATATTCATTAATTGTAAAACATGATAGTAACTGTATGAATTAGAACTGCTTTAAAATGATGGAGAGATGACACTTTTTATCACACTGTAAGAAATTCTCATTGAATTACGATTTCCCGTGGATTAACTTTGCCGATTACCAAGGATACTGCTTAATTATATATATATATACATATATATATATTGGGCGTGCAAAATGATAATATACACGCTAAAAAATCTACCTTCTTCTGCCGAGCGCCCACAGCTCAGACATAGAGTCGCTGACTGACGCCAATTCGGTCGGATTTCAAGTTTGGGTTGAAAGCAGTCAGAGTCTAACCGTACTGATGACCTGTGATACAGCGAAACACATCTGTCTGCGGATGACTATATATATATATATATATATTAATGCAGGTTTCATTGAATAATATAGACAACTTTTGTCTATTAATTTTGTGTAGGATCCGTTCATACCGTCTGATATACTTGATGGTGATGTCGTTGAAAGACAACAAAAAATCACAGTATTTGTTGAATTTTTTATCGGGTCTAAGCTTTCGGCTCACATAAGCCATTATCAAAGAGTAAATATTAACACACAGTAAACATAGAACATTTAAGCTATTAACAATAAAGAGAATTGAATTGAAAATATAAGTCCATCCTTACCGTGGCGGATGGCCGAAGACAGTGACAAAATAGTGGTGTTGTGGTCCCTGGTCTGATTACAGACATTTGAGTATGTTATTGGAAATATCGAAATTGATTGTATTCAAACCAGGTTTAAATTGTTTAATGTAGAGTGCTTCGAGGATTTTTAGTTTCTGCTTATTATTTTCTTGTTTGAGTATGTACGTGTTATCAACAAGCGTTTTTCTCAGAAGTGTGCGTTGATAACCGTGTTGTTCTAAATGACGGAATATATTTGAATTTTCATTTAAGTGAATCGTCAGGTATGAACGGATCCTACACAAAATTAATAGACAAAACTTGTCTATATTATTCAATGAAACCTGCATTAATGAAGAAATGCTGCCAAAATACACACAATATATATATATATATATATATATATATATATATATATATATATATAAATGTAAACTTATCACTATACTCGTTTCGAAAAAACGAGTACATACGCTAAGGAAAAATGGTAATAAAAAACGAATGAGCTAAGCACCCGAACATCAGTCAAAGTACGTAGCCCAAAGAAATAACCCCGAGACGAGTAACCTAAAACAAAAAGCGCTCAATACACAAGTAGAGCAAACAAACTAAGTAACTAACCTAAAGAGCCAACGAACCTACCAAGGTTTCACCTAACCGGATCTTCAGGGAAGCCAACCTTCTCTGAAGATCCGGTTAGGTGAAACCTTGGTAGGTTTGTTGGCTCTTTACTTATATATATATATATATATATATATATATAGAGAGAGAGAGAGAGAGAGACCGGTAGACGGAGACAGATTAACCGAGAGTAGACTTGAGTTTGATAGATATGATCAAACTTACGGATATGTTATATTGTAGGGATAAGAAATTAAGAACTAAAAACATTTTGGAGAAACAAAAAAGTAAACTTGCACATGCGTAAAAGTGGATTCAAATGACTATTCACGAGTCAGTGCGAAAAGCAAATCCTGAATTCTGATTGGATTAAAAGCAGAAAATTCATAATGACGTTATTTCACATCTAAAAGAGAAAATG
>JBBBDQ010000606.1:4015000-4055000 GCA_037127315.1 Ascarosepion bandense | reverse complement strand
TAGGTATAAACAGACTGAAATAGATAGATAGATAGATAGATAGATAGATAGATAGATAGATAGATAGATAGATAATGAGCAGACTGAGACAGACAGAAAGATAGATATAAACAGACTGAAATAGATAGATAGATAGATAGATAGATAGATAGATAGATAGATATGATCAGATAGATAGATAGATAGATAGATAGATAGATAGAGAGATAGATAACATTACGTAAGACATAAATAAACACTTGAGATCAGTTATAGAAACATTTTGTCCAATGAAATCCTTTCTTAAACCCAATCACAAAACACTGGCGTGGACACAGTAATCAGTCCGCCAGGAAGCTATTTTAAATATTTATGAAATGCACAAAATATATTATATTTATCTGATGTCATGGTGAGATATTCTGTCTGGCATTATCGATAAATTGTAAATTTTTAAAAGAACAGGATTTTACCGTAATGCTTATGCGCATGCCTTACTGAAAGTTGGATATCAGCAGAAGTATTCTTCTTCTTCTTCTTCTTCTTCTTCTTCTTCTTCTTCTTCTTCTTCTTCTTCTTCTTCTTCTTCTTCTTCTTCTTTATGCCTTGTTCCTTCAGGACTTAGGCAATCATGGCTTTCCACGTCTCCCTAACCCTTGTGGCTCTGAGCACGCCTTCTCCTGTTACACCACCCAAACCCCGCTCTGCCATCCACTAGCACAAGCCCATAAATCTAGAACATAAATGTATAGAAACTATCATGGCCACAAAATGAGGGATCAGTTTATATATTGATTATAATATAGATTTGATCCCCCACTTTATACCCACATTATAATTTCTCATAAACAGTTGGCATATATATACTTCTGATATGTGCCCTGTCCTTTCAGGACTTAGGCGATCATGTTTCTCAACGTCTCCCTATCCCTGGTGGCTCTTAGCACGCTTCCTCCTTTTACACCATGCAACCCTCGTTCTGTCATCCACATGATTAGATCCTTCAAATATGTTATCCGCTGCTTTCCCCTGGTTATTTTCCCCTCTATCTGGCCTGTTAGTATCAGGTTCTCCATACCCTCCTTCCTCACTGCGTGTCCCAGGAACTTCTGCTGTCTCTTCCAGATGCTCAGTATTAATTTCCTTTTCGTTTCCATCATATCCATTACCTCATCATTGCTCACATGCTCAATCCATGATATTCGCAGCATCCTTCTGTAGATCCACATTTCAGCTGCTTCAAGTTTTTTCCTTCATCTTTGATGATACTGTCCAACATTCGCTGCCATATTGAAGAACTGACATCACATAACAATCCAGTACTCTTTTCTTTGTTCCTCGCGAAAGTGTTCTGTTTCTTAATACTTTACTCAACTTCTGGAATGCCTCCTTGTGCTTTTGGATCTCAGGAATATAAATGTATAAAAACTGATGTAACCACAAAGTGAGGGGTCAGTTTATATATTGATTGTAATATGGAATTGATCCCCCACTTTGTATCCAATATTATTCTGTAGAACCACATTTCAGTTGCTTCAAGTCTTTCCTTCATCTTTGATGATATTGTCCAGCATTCACTGCCATATTGAAGAACTGACATCACATAGCAATCCAGTACTCTCTTCTTTGTTTCTAGCGAAATTATCCTGTTTCTTAATACTTTACTCAACTTCTGGAATGCTTCTTTCGCCATGCCAATCCGCCTTCGGATCTCAGTGTCGCACTTTCCGTCTTCTGTTAGAACAGTTCCCAGGTATTTAAATTTTTGTACCTGCTTGATTCTAGTATCTCCGACCTGTATTTGGCATATTGGGCTGCCTTTTTTACTAATGACTATGCATTCGTTTTTCTTGTATTTTATTTGTAGTCCTTTCTTGTCACTACTAAAAATTAGAATAACAATGATTTTCCGGATATAAATAATGACAAAACCTCATCGCAGAAATAATGACAGATCTTGAGCAGTCTGGAGCGTACAACAGCCGAAACGTCATGAATGTGACAATAACCCTAACAATGTCAATTAGTCAGTTAAATGACATACGTTAAATACTGTTCAGCGATCATGTCTCTTTCGAACCATGACTGACTAGACAGAAGATTTTTCCTCAGTAGATTGCAATCACTTTCTGCAGAAGACTGGATGCTATAGAACCAAATCTTTCCTGCTATTTAACTCATAACTGGAGGGGAAAAGATGGAATCATAACTTTCCCCAGGGTATTAGCTCACTAGTGCCCTCTCTATATGAATTTACTCGAGTGACAAGATTAGCAATTAGGTCCCACCCTTTTACTGTGAAACCAATAAAATGTAGACGCAAATTCTACTCCATCAGCTTCTTTTCTCGCGTTTCCCGCCTGTGGAATTCCCTTCCATTTACTTGCTTTCCCGACAGCTACAATCTCCAAGAATTTAAATGTAAAATCAGTGGTCATCTCTTATCTCACTAACTTGCATCCTCTCTCTCATGCTCCGTTCTCCGTCCACTTCACTCTCATCCAAAGCCTTCACTTGAAGACTTGTATATATTTATTTCTTACCAATAGTATTCCTGGATTTACTAACCTGTGTTCAAGTTTGTATATTAGGTTCAATATAACCTACTTTTCTATCTCCATATCTGTTTTGTTGTTCATTATTTTGTGCGGTTCCTCGCATGGAATCCACAAGAAATAGTAAATACATAGAAAGTGCTTTAACAGAAGACGTGAAAAGCGAGAGTGAGACCCGAAGGCGTATTGGAATGGCCAAGGACCCATTCCAAATGCTAAGCGGAATATTAAGAGAAAGGAAAATTTCGTTGAAAACAAAGGGGTTAGTAATGAATTGTTATGTGGTACCTGTATGTCATTAAAGAGACTATTTTGTGGGACCTGGATTTTATGCCAGGATTTGTTATCGGAGGCCACAATTTGAACAACATAAGGTACGCAGATGATACAGTGCTGATAGCAGACACGGAAAGAAAACTACAAGACCTCCTGCAGATGGTAGCTGAATAGAGTGACAAGATGACACAGTGCTGATTGCAGACACAGAAAGGAAACTGCAAGACCTCCTACAGAAGGTATTTGAAGAGAGTGACAAGATGATACAGTGCTGATAGCAGACACAAAAAGGAAACTACAAGACTTCCTACAGAATGTAGCTGAAAAGAGTGACAAGAAAGGACTACAAATAAACTGCAAAAATACCGAATGCATATTCATCAGCAAAAAGAGAAGCCCAAAATGCCAAATGCAGGTGGGAGATTCTAACATCAAGCAGGTACAAAATATTTAAATACCTGGGAACTGTTCTAACAGAAGACGAAAGGTGCGACACAAATAGCCGAAGGCGAATTGGCATGGCGAAGGAAGCATTCCAGAAGCTAAGTAAAGTATTAAGAGATAAGAAACTTTAACTAGAAACAATGAAGAGTGTACTGGATTTCTATGTGATGTCAGTTCTTTAATATTGCAGTGAATGCTGGACAATCTCATCAAAGATGAAGAAAAGTTTTGAAGCAACCGAAATGTGGTTCAACAGAAGGATGCTGAAGATACCATGGACCAAATATGGAAGTCTATACGTAATATCAGGAAGAGACAGATGAAGTTTCTAAGACGCGTAATGAGGAAAGACGGCTTGGAGACTAAGATACTCACACTGCGGATATAGTGAGAGAGAGACAGGAAAAACAGTGTGTGATATTCATGATGGGTTTAAGCAAATTGATGGTAGAGCAGGGTTTTGGAAAAGTAAAAATAAAATGTTTCAAGAGCTAGAAGATACAGGAAGATGCCAAGGGCAATGATCTTCTACGTTCTGAAACGATACGACATATAAAAGATGAAAATAAATTCAATTTCATCTCGTTGATCTCAATTTTGTTCTTTAGATTTTTTTTATAATGGCGTCGAATCATCAACCTACTTTGTCAAATTATTTTCACAAATTGACACGTCTATTTAGTAAATTCGCACAGAAACAGTGTAATATTTCTGAGTAGAAATAAAATGGAATTGATGCCACGATGCAGAAGACAATGAAGTGCCGAGTCAATGACTTTGGATGCTTGATAAGTAGTATCGCATAATGTCTTCATCTGCTTGATACGTAGTATTGCGTTAATGTCTTCATCTGCTTGATACGTAGTGTCGTGTTAATATCTTCGGCTGCTTAAAACGTAATGTCGTGTTAATGCCTTCGTCTGCATGATAAGTAGTATCGTGTTAATGTCTTCGGCTGCTTGATACGTAGTCTCGTGTTAATGTCTTTGGCCGCTTGATACGTTTCGTCGTGTTTATGTCTTCGGCTGATTAATATTTAATATTTAATATGTCGTGGTAAAGTACATCTTTTCTTTGGGGGTAAAACTCTATTTGCATGATGACGAATCACCCGAAATTTTTTTTACATAAATTTTTAGGGGGTAGTTTTTGGGGATGTAGAAATCGTCGTTTATTATTTAAATGAAATTATGTCGGATGAAAACATTTGACAGGTCTTCTTCACAAGTTAATAGGTGATGGTACTTCTAAACCAATGTTTGAACAGATTCCGGTTTTCTCATGGAATCGCGAAATGAAAGTTGTATTGAATGGCCACACTTATAGATCGTTTTACATTAATACAGGCAGCCCACAGGTCTTTATCCTTGGACCTAGATTGTTTTGAGTTTTCATCAACGACCTTTCTGATATCAGTTCTGAACTCGGGAGTTTTGCTGAATACATAATCCTAATAGTAAACCCCGCTACAATAAGGTGGAATTGGAAGTTGGTAAAAAAAGAGATTATCAAAATGTTTTGTTAACTGGAGCAAGGAATGTTTTATTTATTGTTGGGGATCACCCCTTTTTTCACATAAAAATGGGCTCGCCTGATCTGTACATATAATTCTGCCTATACAGAGAACTGCAGTAGTTGCCCAGTTGCAATTGCCATTGTCACTGCCATTCTCTGCCTTCGGGTAGAGGGCACTCTCTGCTTCCGAGCAGAGAGCAATAACCCAGTCGTGGTTCCGCCGAAGGGTAGAAGCACGACTGGGGAAAGATAGACAGACATTCTTTGGCCGGGCCATATAGCCCGGAAAGCCCAGTCATAAACTGACCATGTGTCATATGTTGCCCTTAGTGGGAGGGACAGATAAATAATGTACTTGCCCAGTTGCAATTGCCATTGTCACTGTCCGCTCCCTGCCTTCGGGTGGAGGGCGCTCTCTGCTTCCGAGCAGAGAGTAATAACCCAGTCGTGGTTCCGCCGAAGGGTAGAAGCACGACTGGGGGATAAATAGACAGGCATTTTTTGGCCGGGCCATATAGCCCGGAAATCCCAGTCATAATTGACCATGTGTCACATGTTGCCCTTACTGTGAGGGACAGTTAAATAATGTAGTTGCCCAGTTGCAATTGCCATTGTCACTGTCACTGTCACTGTCAGCTCTCTGCCTTCAGGTGGAGGGCGCTCTCTGTTTCCGAGCAGAGAGCAATAACCCAGTCGTGGTTCCGCCGAAGGGTAGAAGCACGACTGGGGGAAAAATAGACAGGCATTTTTAGGCCGGGCCATATAGCCCGGAAATCCCACTCATAACTGACTATGTGTCACATGTTCCCCTTAATCTCTTAAATAATCTACTAAATGTAGTAGTTGTCCAGTTGCAAATGCCATTGTCACTGTCAGCTCTCTGCCTTCGGGCGGAGAGCATTAACCCAGTCGTGGCTCCACCGAATAGTAGAGTCACAACTGGGGAACGATAGTCAGGTATTTTTGGCCGGTCTATATGGCCCGGAATACCCACACAAAATGGCCTTTTGTCACTGGTTGCATTAAGTGGGAAGGACATCTAAATACTGTAGTTGTAGAGTTGTACGGTCGCTTAGTTGGTCAGTATGTTGGTGCATAGTTATTTGGAGTTGTTTGAATATAGTCTCATTAGCCGGACATACTATTTCACTGCAAGACTGTATATATTGAGTTCTACTAATAGTATTCCTAGTTTTCCTGAATTGACCATCCGTGTTCCAGTTTATATATTTTTGTTCAATATAACTTACATTTTCTATCTTCATATCTGCTTTTGTTATTTATTATTTTATGTGGTTTTTCAACCGGAATCCACAACATTTATTTTAACACGTTCAAATCAAAGTTGCTTTCTATCAACTGAGTGAATGTTTTTTGCACGCGTCTCGGTCTTCGCATAGGCGAGTCCCGCCTTTTCGTCCAGCGGAATCAGCACAAGCCGTCTCCACAGGTTTGGCGGCTTCAGTTATACCATTACTAGGCGCTTTCAACGTGACTAGTTTTCTATTCCATTCTAGCTGCAACAGTTTGACCTGGACCCAAGAAACGGTAATATGGTTGAATGTATGGCTGGTCACACTTCTAGATCTTTTTGCATAAATGCAACCGCCTCATACCGCATTTGTGTATCCTTGGACGAAAGTTGTTCTTAATTTTAATCAATGGCCATTCTGATGACATCAGTTCACAGCTCAGTTTCTGGGATGATAACACAACCATTTATTCTCGTTTTAATAATAAATCTGACCGGTTCTTTTGGGTCAAATTGGTAGCTGATTTGAAAATGATCGACTTTCTGTTTTAAATAGGAACAAGGAATTCCCTGTATTAATTTTAAGGCCTCTAAAACAAAACAGATTTCTTTTAATCATCTGACGGAATGCCTTCTTTGGCTTCCATCAGTACGGTTGATGTTAAAGTTCAGGATAGGCATTCAATGGAATTCCACGGTCTAATCTTTTTCCCTGACTGGAAATGGAAAAATTATATTGAATCCATTATTAGGTCTTCTATTTTGTTACGCTAGACAATAGTAAATCGCGCTTTAATAAAGTCGAATTAGAAGTTGATAAAAAATATGATTATAAACATTTTTGTTAACTCGAGCAATGAATGGTATATTTATTTTAACACACCCAAAACAAAGCTACTGCCAATCATCTGACTAAATCCTACTTGTAGAATGAATCAAATAATAATGAATAATAAAAAATAAAAAATAAATGAATAACGGCTTGAACGTCTACTCTTCTCGATCGTTTTATATTAATACAGGCGACCTGAGTTGTTTTATACTTGGAGCGAAATTGTTCTTAATTTTAATCAATGACCATTCTGAGGACATCAGTTCACAACTCAGAATCTGGGAAGATAACACAACCATTTATTCCCGCTTTGATAATAAATCTGGCCGGTTCTTTTGAGTCAAATTGGCAGCTGATCGACTTTCTGTTTTAAATAGGAACAAGGAATTCCCGTTTTAATTTTAACGCCTCTAAAACAAAACAGATTTCTTTTAAATATCTGAGTGAATGCTTCTTTCTTTGCCCTCTATGAGTGGCTTACGGCCATATCACGTTGAATACACTGGTTCTCGCTCGATCACCGAAGTTAAGCAACGTTGAGCCTGGTCAGTTCTTAGATGAGTGACGACTTGGGAATACCAGGTGCTGTAAGCGTTTAGTGACGGATGTGCGTTGTGGTACAGTGGATATTGGCTCGGAAAGAGAAATCGGTGAGCCTAGTTCGAATTCCAGTTGAATACCCTACATTCACTTAAGCACTGGTACCCTTTGGGAAAGGTATTAATCCGTCCCTTCCCTCCAGTTATGGGTTAAATAACAGGGTAGAACTTGGGGAGCCTGCCCTTAAAAACAAATACCAATGAATCTTGATACTCGAAAAAACGTATTACTAGACACAAAATTTATAAAAACAACAATAGAATTGTCGAAAGAAAAAATGTATTACCAGCAATAAATAAAGTTTAGTTGGCAATAAATGACCCACCGATGTTGATATGCCATAAAAACCAAACAACCAAACCTTCTATGAGTACGGTTGATGTTAACCTCTAGAATTGTTTTTCTTTTTAATCACATCACCCCAAGCAAGGCGGTAAGGCCACTGGTGTGCAGGGGGCTACGTAAGAGTGAATAGATTGGAAAAGAGAAAGCCGGAAACCACGCCATAAACAGGGAACAAGGAATGAGCCTCTATATCTGTTCAATAGACGTGGGTGGAGTGTGAACCGGCCGATAGTTCAGTCTATCTACTCCAATTGAAAAAAATAGAAAAGAAAAGAAAAGTGAAAAGATTGGAAAAGAGAAAGCCGGAAACCACATCCTAAACAGGGAATAAGGGATGAACCTCTACACCTGTTCAATAGACGTGGGTGGAGTGTGAACCGGACGATGGTTCAGGCTATCTACTCCAATTGAAAAAAAAATAAAAAATAAGCAAAAAAGAAAGTGAGAAGATTGGAAAAGAGAAAACTAGAAACCACATCCTAACCAGGACACAAGAGATGAGCCTCTTCACCTGTTCAATAGAGGTGGGTGGAGTGTGAACCGGGCGATAGTTCAGTCTATCTACTCCAATTGATAAAAAAATTAACGAAAGAGAAAAGTGAAAAGATTGGGAAAGAGAAAGCCGGAAACCACAACCTAAGCAGGAAACAAGGGATGAGCCTCTACATCTGTTCAATAGACGTGGGTGGAGTGTGAACCGGGCGATGGTTCAGTCTATCTACTCCAATTGAAAAAAATTACAAAAGAAAAGAAAAGTGAAAAGATTGGAAAAGAGAAAGCCGGAAACCACATCCTAAACAGGGAACAAGGGATGAACCTCTACACCTGTTCAATAGATGTGGGTGGAGTGTGAACCGGGCGATGGTTCAGTCTATCTACTCCAATTGAAAAAAAAAATACAAAAGAAAAGAAAATGAAAAGATTGGAAAAGAGAAAGCCGGAAACCACATACTAAACAGGGAACAAATGATGAGCCTTTACACTTGTTCAATAGATGTGGGTGGAGTGTGAACCGGGCGATTGTTCAGTCTATCTACTCCAATTGAAAAAAAAAAATACAAAAGAAAAGAAAAGTGAAAAGATTGGAAAAGAGAAAGCCGGAAACCACATCCTAAACAGGGAACAAATGATGAGCCTCTACACCTGTTCAATAGTTGTGGGTGGAGTGTGAACCGGGCGATGGTTCAGTCTATCTACTCCAATTGAAAAAAAAAATACAAAAGAAAAGAAAAGTGAAAAGATTGGAAAAGAGAAAGCCGGAAACCACATCCTAAACAGGGAACAAATGATGAGCCTCTACACCTGTTCAATAGATGTGGGTGGAGTGTGAACCGGGCGATAGTTCAGTCTATCTACTCCAATTGATAAAAAAAATTAACAAAAGAGAAAAGTGGAAAGATTGGAAAAGAGAAAGCCGTGTGATTCAATGGGGCTCCACGGTTTAACCCTTTCCCCTGACAGGATGTGGATGGATTATATTGAATCCATTACTAGGTCTTCTGCTGTGTTATGCTAGGCTATTTTTTCTGGCCAGAATCTCTCTCGCATATTTATATGTCTACCATTCGTCTTTGCTCTGAAAATCAGTAGAGGTGCTTCCACCACACATTTAGAAATTCTTGATAGACTCCAAAGATGAATCCGCTTTTTCTTGTCACCCAACGCAACACCTGCTCTGCCATCCACCTGCTTAGGCTCGTCAAGTATGTTACAAGCTGATTCCCCCCGTCTCTCTTTCCCTCTATCTTACATGTGAGCATCAGATTCTCCAAGTCCTCCTTCCTCATTGCATGTCCCAGGAACTTTAATCGTCTCTTCCTGATGCTCAGTATTAATTTCCTTTTCGTTTCGATCCTTTCCAAAACCTCATCATTGCTCACATGCTCGATCCATGATATTCGCAGCATCCTTCTGTAGAACCCAATTTCAGTTGCTTCATATTTGTCCTTCATCTTTGTTAAAATTGTCTAGCATCTGCTACCATATTTAAAAAAAATGACATCACATAGCAATCCAGTACTCTGTTCTTTGTTTCTGTTATGGTGAAAAATACCTATTCTTCAGATAATAGACCCTCCCTCCTACATTAATAAGAGTTAACAGGAAGTTCTTGGGAAGTTCATAGGAGTTCTTTAAAATTCTATTGGAGTTCAGTAGAACTACTAGGCAGTTGATATTAGTCGACAGTTAGCCGAATACTAAGGAGTCAGCTTTCAGTGGAAGATTACAAAGTTCCTAACATTTTGGGTACGTTAAGCCGATTAGCAACCGATATAGCACGATTATAATCTTCAGTGCGAAAACTAGTCCGCAACAGTTTCTAGTGAAATTTTCCTGTCTCTTAATACTCTACTCAGCTTCTGGTCTTTGGCCATTTCAATTCGCTTTCGGATCTCTGTGTCGCATTTTCCGTTTTCGGTTAGAAGACTTCCCAAGTATCTAAATTTTCAATTTTATTTAAATCTAATATTTTTGTGATTCCGTTACCGGTTATGAGGTTAATAGGTAAACTAAAGAAAGACAGTGGCATTACAATATGTACGAAATCAGTGCTAAAACAATACACGGCACACAAACCAAGTCAAGGAGTGACAATTTTGGTTGCAATCTAATTAGAAATTTTCGCTGATAACTCATCATAATCTGTCTACTGAGTGGTTGGTGAGGTCATTCAGAGTTTAGCTAAGATATTTTCTTCACTACGGACTATCAGTGCTTTAGACGTTCACCTCGCCGGTCGACACGAGTCAGCAAGAAACAATGAATTCTCTGTTGTCAAAAGACAATTTGAACACACTACCAAGGAGGATCGAGCTCACTATATCGCCTATCTCGTAGGAGACTAGATTTCCCTATGCCACTAAGGGCTTGAAATACGTTAGTATCAGTAATATTCGGATCGAGATAATACAGCGCCAATGTAATGGGTGTCGAGTGTCTTATCTTTCAGCTAAAAGATTGGATTGGTGCGACGAATTACGATGACACTCTGTGGGGGTCAAAATACGATTGCGCCCTAGAGTTTAGACATGCGAACATGAACATTAATCTGGTGGCAAGCACACACGTTAACAGAGAAATTCATACAAGCTAGTATGAATGGTTTACAAATTAAATACATGTGAACCCACAATTAGGAAAATGGTGCTAACATTAGTAAACACATACGAACAATATTCTACTTGTCTCTTTGTCTGTCTCTACCTTTTCTCTCTCTCTCTCTCTCTTTCTCTTTATATATATATATATATATATATATATATATATATATGTAAACATGTTACGGAAATTAACGAAATTTAACGAAACTTGGTTATAAGCAACCGACAATTGGTAATGAATTATTTTGAACATTATTTTTACCGATACTCGTATTTCAGTAGATATTCTGTTTTTAATTAAACAGTATTTTAAATTTATATCTACCGGCCTGATTATTTCACGATAAATTTTTATGACGCACATAAAAATTTTGGATAGCACACATTTTCGTCATAAAAATTTATCGTGAAATAATCAGGCCGGTAGATATAAATATAAAATACTGTTTAATTAAAAACAGAATATCGACTTAAATACGAGTATCGGTAAAAATAATGTTCAAAATAATTCATTACATATATATATATATATATATATATATATATATATATATATATATATTGTTTGAACATTATTTTTTTATAGATACTCGTATTTAAGTAGATATTCTGTTTTTTTTATTTTAAACAGTATTATATATTTATATCTACTGGCTTGATTATTTACGATAAATTGTTATTACGAAAATGTGTGCCATTCGGCAGGATTCGAACCTGCAACCCCTATCTACATAGGGGAAACTACCATTTGATCTGGTAACGTAATAACAATTTATCGTAAATAATCAGGCCAGTAGATATAAATGTACAATACTGTTTAAAATTAATAAAACAGAATATCTACTTAAATACGAGTATCGATAAAAAATAATGTTCAAACAATTCATTTCAAATTGTCGGTTGTTTATAACCAAGTTTCGTTGATATATATATATATATATATATATATATATATATATATATATATATATATATATATACTACCGGCCATAATTATTAGGCCATCCCAGTTTTAAAAAAGAATTATGTATTTCTTACTATTTTAAGTGGATAATTCTAAATGAAAATAGAATGTTTTTTGTTATTATTACTTTACAAAATTTTACAAGGCAAGAAAGCAAAGATGAACTCGTTCGCATCACCCTAAATTTTCTTCATTTTTTTCATTGATGAAACTGAAATACATCATTTTTTAAAACACTGGGGTTGCCTACTAATTATGACCAGTAGTATAAGTATATATATATGATTGTTTAATTGCTTACTTTTGGTGGTAATAAAATTAGACCAGTACACTTCTGAAATAAAAAGTGTTCAATACAATTATATTGTAGAACTTTTGAATATTCTTCACTGTAAACGAGTTATTACGCAACCTAGGTTTCTACCATGTGGTGTCTTCAGGCAATTTAGAATACAATACTCAACCAAACAGACAAACAAAAAACGATGATAGAAAACAAAACATTATCTGGTTCAACCCACCATTTAACTTAGAGATAAAAACCAAAATAGGACAAATATTTTTTAAACTGATAGAAAAACACTTTTAAAACATTTCTGAACTAAACAAAAATTTTCAGTAGGAATACATTCAAGCTAATTTATAGCTGTCCTAGTAATTTAGAATGTTTCATAAAGAAACAAAACGCCAGAAACTTAGATAGCATTGTACAAAACATGATCACTAATAAATAATGTAACTGCAGGGACAAGAATAAAGAACATTGTAATACAAAAGAAGTCATTTACAAAGCAAGCGTACACGACTTAAATGGTAAAAGAAAATATATATTTGAAATCAATCAAAGGTACCTTTAAGACCAGGTGGTTCAATCACAAGTCTACATTTACATTTACTTAAAAAAATGTACAAAACTGGCTAGACACTTTTGAAAATTAAAATCAAAATATGGAAAAGACCTTGGAGTAAAGTGAAAACAACCAAGCCGTACAAAATATGTCGACTGTGCCAGGAAGAAAAGTTATCGATTATACTCTTCCAAAACAAAAATGAATTATTGAACGAAAGAACAGAAATTATGGCTAAGTGTAGCCATACCAAAAAATACCTCTTAGGTTCATACAACTATCGATAAAAACGTTATAATTTCTTGTAATTTTGAACATTGCCCGTTCAAAGATGACCCGTTACGTGGCGTTCAAAAAATCACCGTTATATTGTCATTTCAATGTCGAAACAAAATGTACACCAAGTCGTGGATAAAAATTTGTACAAATTTGTTCTAAACTACAATTTATAATAAATATTCACTGCGGTTTTATGCTAGACAATTTTTACTCGTCAGAATCTCTCTGGCATAATATAGAACTGTGAATAATAAATATTCATATAATAATATATATATATATATAATAATATATATATATATATATATATATATATATATATAACAACAAACAAACCAGATGCCCAATGCGCCCCACAATATTAGGTATAAACAGCATCTCCCACAAAGTAATAAAAGCTATAGCCAAATATAAAAGAATGCTCATATATATATATATATATATACTGTAATTGTTGTTACAATGTTTCTATAAATTCACAGTATCACGACACAAAAATTTTCATGTTTCGAAGCCAGCACATTATGTTGTTGGCTTCATCTTCAGGTGATTTTTTAGAAATGAGAATTATCTAGTTGAAAAGCCAGTTTATTTAAGTTGGATTTGTTTTTTGTTTTTTTTTGGGTGGGGTTGTGTTAGAGGGGTTGGTCTGTATTTTGAGTTCTGTTGATCTTTTTAGGGTCTTAGGGTTAAATATTTATATTTATGGCTGAATTCAGGAGAGGTTAATCTATTAATCTCGGGAAGGCGGAGGCTGCTGGCGCCTTGCGTGTTGATATTTGGTTTAGGGGTTGGTAGGTGTTGTTTTGTTTTGGGGTTGGTTTCTTCTCAATTTAATTTATGTTATTTTGTATTGGGGTGTGTGCTTTTTTTGTTTTTTTATTTTTTTGTTTTTATAAATATTTTTATTTATTTATCTACTATTCTGCTGCAACTGCATTATTTTTTGTTGGTATTGTATAGGGTTTGTTTTCTTTTTATGTTTATTTATAGGGTTGGTTGTGTGTACTTTTTGTGTTTGTTTTGGGGGTTTTCTGGTTGGGGTGTTTTTGTGTTTACTTAAATTTTAGCGAGTAATATTTGCGATGTTTGCATATGACTGCTAATTCGTCTCTACGGTTTAATAAATCGTTGCTGTTAGGGTACTGAAGGATGTGTAGCTTTTCACTTAGACATAAAGGGCAGATGTCGTTAAGTGAGTTGCAAGTTCTAGTTTTTTCTAGGATTTTCCATTTTACTTTGGGTTTCTGTATGTGGAAAGGGATATTTGGTTTCGTTATAAGCTGTTTTTAAATGAGGTTAGGTGCAAGTACCAGCGCTGCTTAAAAGTATTCTTAGTTGATCCGATATACACTTTATTTATAGTTGGATTTTCTATAGATGTCATGTTGCATTGATAGATTATTGAGTTTGTTTTGCATTTATTTTGTAGTGGGCAGTTGCTAGGGTTTCTACAATTACACATGTTTTCGTTGTTGGGTTTGGTTGTGTTTTGGTTGCCGGTTTTATTTTGGTTTACGTGCTGATTTAAGATATATTTGTTATGGTTAGTTAATTTTTAGGATAGGTTAGCATGAATATAATATGTATTCTTTGTAAGAAATCAGTTTGTAGATCATGTTTTGTTGATGTATTTTTATAAACAGGGTTGTATTAATTGGCTGATTCATTGTTGATATTGTTTAGCGGCATATAAACCTCAGCAGTTTATTTAAAGCCGACAGGATTTTTAGGATCGTTTCATATGAATTGAATATGACATGTCTTCTTTGTAAGTAATCATTTTGTAAATCAGGTTTCATTATTTTTATAATCAGGGTTACTCAATTTGTTGATTGATTGCTGATATTGATTAGGAGTATATCAATCTCAATGGGTTATTCATACCGATACTATTTTTCGGATAAGTTCGTTGAATAGGATTCTTAATAAAAAATCAGTTCTTCGAACTGATTTCATTGTTGTACTTTTTTAAAGAGAGCTTCGTCTTGAGTAAAATGTATTAATTATATATATATATATATATATATATATATATTCTTAAAAAATATATTGCTGTTAATATTTTTTCTCCAAAGATGTATTGGTCGTACAAATTTCTCCTCTAAAAGAGTTTTTCGTGAATTTACACTATGCAGATCTACTTTTATACTTTCATAGTGTTTTGAAGTCAGTTTTTTTTTTTTGGGGGGGGGGGGGTAACTATTGTTTATAGCTGGGACCCTAACAGACGCTACTACCCTGGGTTATAGTAGAAATGGGATCAACAGCAATTAAGAGGTGGTTTACAAGCTCCTCAAAACTTCTCTTTTAGAGGCCTTGCTGCCGGATGTAGTTTATCGTCATATCCAGGACGTGCTATGTCTGTCATTTCCTTTAGAAAAACATTGTTGCTAGTCGAAGTTCTGTTGCAACGCTATGTAAGGGGGTGCAGAATTATTGATGTATCCGCTCACACTTTTAAAAACAGAAGCAAGAGAAAACCCGTCTTGGTGGTTGTAGGCTACTGATAAAATGCTAAATCACAGTTCCTAGTGTTTGCCGCGGTTGGACCGGCAGGAATTATTGATGGCCATCTTTTGATCATATTAGATTATACCGACAGTGGCAAAGAAAAATCGAATAAATACCTAAAGGCACTTTCTAATTGATAGTAACTTTCGGATCTGTTTAACTTGTACATCAAGACTATTTTGAGGACCCTAGATCTTATCGCAGGATTTGTCATCGTGGGCCACAATTTGCATAACATAAGGTACGCAGATGATACAGTGCTGATTGCAGACACAGAAAGGAAACTATAAGACCTCCTACAGAAGGTAGCTGAAGAGAGTGACAAGAAAGGACTACAAATAAACTACAAAAAACACCGAATAAATGGTCATCAGCATAGAGGGCAGCCCAAAATGCCAAATACAGATCAGGGATACTAAACTCAAGCAGGTACAAAAGTATAAATACCCGGTAAGTGTTCTAACAGAAGGCGAATGTGCGACTCAGAGTTCCAAAGGCAAATGGTGAAAGACGCGTTCCGGAAGCTGAGTAAAGTATTAAGAGAAAGAAAATATTCACCAAAAACAAGGAAGAGAGTACTGGATTGCTATGTGATATCAGTTCTTCAATATGGCAGTGCATGCTGGACAATATCATCGAAGATGAAGGAAAAACAGAAATCAAATAAAATGTGGTTCTACAGAAGGATGCTGCGGATATCATGGATTGAGCATGTGAGCAAGGATCAGATGTCGGAAATAATGGAAACGAAAAGCAAATGAATACTGAGCATCAGGAAGAGACAACTAAAGTTCTTGGGACATGCACTGAGGAAGGAGGGCTTGGAGAACTTGATACTAACAGGCTATATAGAGGGCAAAACAGACAGAGGAGAGCAGCGGATAACATATTTGAAGAGCCTGAGCAGGTGGATGACAGAACGGGGACTGCGATATATTACAGGAGAAAGTGTGCTAAGAGCCACCAGGGATAGGGAGACGTGGAAGACCATGTTCACCGACGTCCAGAAATGACAAGGCACATAAAATTAAAAGAAATCAAGAAAAAAAACTGTCATTTAAAAAAAGTATAAAATGAATATCTATATATATAAACGGCAATATATTTGTGTGTGTCACTATGTCCTTTATACAAATCCACAATTTTTATCAGATTCTCACCAAATATCACACAAATATTTTTTAGGCTTCCGCTCAGGTCATGGGCTACATATTCTTTACGATTTCCTCCCGATATCCGATCAGGTCTGATCAAGATCAGGATTTCAGCTCTTTTATCGTGGTTCTTGTTGCATAATTTACTCTAACTTGGTAAAATTATAGTACTTAGTCTCAAATATTAGATCTTCTTAGACGACTCATTTTCCCCGGTATCGGAAATTGCTTCTACGGATATTCTATCGAATCTGATCAAAAACCGATATTCAACCATCAATATGACTCATTTTCTCCAATTTTACTCCCTTGGGTACGATAAGTTTTCATGGACTTACTTAAGTTAGTTTATCTTTGGATGACTTATTTGATTCCGATATTGGAAATCGATACCCAGATATCCTCTCGGGTCTGATCAAAATCAGGTTTTCAGCCATTTCATTTTGGTATTTGCTTCGGGTTTTACTTTAAGTAGGTATAATTGTAGTTCTTAATTTTAACAACCTAGGTTTTTTGTGCCAACGTTCAAAGAGTCTGAGCTCTAGGACCATGGATTAGTTTTAAGCATCGCCGGGCTATACTGCGAGTTAAAAAATAAAACAAGAAAGTTACTATCAATATTTTGGTGACCTTACAGATTTATAGAATAAAAAGAGCAACCCTAACCCTGTACCCCTGGCCGAATGCAACACTATTGTCTAAAGATTTATGAAACGATGACGGACAAGAGAAAGGTCCATCATATCTAACGACGTACAATGAGAAACGCACCTTGTTTGATTTCGACTTAATCCGCATAAATATTAAAACAAATTTAAATTGCTTTTAATTAGGTACCTCCACCCATTTTCGATACCTAAATTTAAATTGAAATTTTAAAAATAAATAAGTTATCTTCAAGCTTTAAAATTAGCTTTAATTGAAAGCCAAGAAATTAAATTTTAATTCCAGTAAGGAAAATACACTGGTGTATTTTAAAGTAAAATTATATTGATTTTAATCTTTTTTTTTTTCTGATTAGGAAAAAAAACATTAAATTTCCCACCATTTTTGATTGAGCGACATATTACGTAAACAGTAGCCAGATTTCTGTTTTAAAAATTTTGCAAAAATAAAATATACCTCACTGACATATCATTTAAGTCAACCTTTAAAATTGAAACTTACCTTTATCTGATTTCACTCATGTAATAATTCCTTACTGCCAGAAATTTACAATAAAAAAAAATTAACCTCGATAGCCCTCTCTTATGTCCGTTATCGAGGTGATGACAGATTTATGACTACCGGAAGTTGTCAAGAACGGTAAATATGACAACCATACGGGCCAAAATTTATAACATAAAATGTTACAATTTTAATTTCTTTTTTTTGTTTTTAAGTAAATAGTAAAATTAAAAATTTAATTTAATATTTTCAGCAATTATATAATATTTTATAAAAGTTTAGTTTAGGTTTATAGACAGACATTTGAATATGCTTTCTGAATAAATAAAAATTTAAAAAAATTAAATTTCTTTTAAAATAATTTTAAATATAATAAGAAAGAATGAAATTAAAATAACCAAACTAAGTTTTTATGTTATTTATTAATATTTTTATTCTGCAATTTTCATGTTACTAATAAGATATCACTAAGTGTAAGGCACGGTAAAAATATCTAATTTAATTTTTATAGTACTGCAGATGTCGCTCATTCAGTAATGGATTAGAGCACTCTGGCTATTGGTCTGGTATAATGACAATATACACGCTAAAAGGTCTGCCTTCTTCTACCCATAGCCCAGAGGTAGAATCGCCGACTGATGCCAATTCGGTCGGTTTTCAATCCTGGGTTAAAAACAATCGGTGTCTAACCGCACTGATGAGCTGTGATACAGCGAAACAGATCTGTCTGCGGATGACTATTTACGCTCTCACACCCTGATTGAGTAATCTGGAAGAATAGTAGATTTAAAAAAAACGGTAGCTACTCTGGCATATACGCCTCGCTCATTCAGTAATGGATTTGAGCACTCTGGCTATTGGTCTGGTATAATGACAATATACACGCTAAAAAGTCTGTCTTCTTCTACCGAACGCTCATAGCCCAGACGTAGAATCGCCGACTGATGCCAGTTCGGTCGGGTTTCAATCATGGGTTAAAAGCAATCGAAGTCTAACCGTACTGATGAGCTGTGATACAGCGAAACAGATCTGTCTGCGGATGACTATATATATATATATATATATATATATATATATATATATATAATTGGAGTAGATAGACTAAAACTATCGCCCGGTTCACACTCCACCCACGTCTATTGTACAGGTGGTAGAGGCTCATCCCTTGTTCCCTGTTTCGGATGTGGTTTCCGGTATTCTCTTTTGCAAATCTTTTCACTCTTATGTAGCCCTCTGCACATCAGTGGTGATACCGCCTTGCTCGGGGTGATTTAATTAAAATATATATATATATATATATTTGGTTATAGTACTATGTATTTATGCAATACCTTTAAGTATTTATTTATGTAATATATTCGAAAAATAGAGATTCTGGAATATTTTGTGGTCCTGAAAAGGTCCTTTTTTTTCTTCTGCTGCCTGTTCAATCCTGTTCATTTTCAAGATGAATATCCTGCATAACATCATCAGCACCAACTTCGTATTTGTTCAATTGTTAGTTGTCGACAACATTATTGAGATAGAAAATCCTATAAGATGGATTTTCAAAACTCATGATGTGGCCGACCTATTCCCCTTCAGTCACAATTAATTAAAAAGGAATTAAAAAAATACTAACTTTAAAAGTTTAAGGATTTACTTGCAAAACAGGCTGTTGAATTTTACAAACGTCTATAATACAATCGAGGGAGAATGAAAGTTATTTTCTATGTTATAGGAGATAATAGGAGATTATAGGAGATAATAGGAGATAATAGGAGATTATAGGAGATAATAGGAGATAATAGGAGATTATAGGAGATAATAGGAGATTATAGGAGATTATAGGAGATAATTCAAAACACTTGTTAACTTCTTATGGAAACATGTTATGACTCCTATGGAACAACCTACATACTCAAATGGAACGTAAATAAAAATATTTACACACAAAAAAAATTGCATTTAATTATTTTAAAATATTTCTGCAAAACAATTTTTATTAAACTTTTCAATTTTAAATAGGTAATATAATCAACAGTTCTTAACTAAAAAGTCTACTCGCAGTCACTTCTTTGAAGATGTTTAAAATATTTTATATATTATTAAATTATTTAAAAATAATACTAATAAAAAATGAAAACCATTCTTTTAAAATTTTATTATTAATCGAATTTTTTTTCTTCAGATTATAATGTTCTTAATAGTTAATATTTATTCCAGCAATTAACATCTTATCAACTTAAATTATATCAGAGTTTTATTGCAATTTTTATTTTAATCTTCGAAGAAGGTTTTTCGGATAAAGATTGTAAACGTAAAAAAAAAAAAAAAAAATAGGTGATTTATATTCCCCAATGAGTCCTGCGTTGAACTAATAAAAGAAAAGTTAGACATCAATGTAAAATTTATTAAGACTTCATGGATTTTCGTACAGGAGCGTGGTAACAGAGGTAAAAAATATGTTTTTATTAAGATTTAAAAAAAAACTAATACATTTAAAATTAATTTCTACCATCCGCCCGTGCATTGAATACTGCTG
Source organism: Ascarosepion bandense (assembly GCA_037127315.1). Classification (NCBI taxonomy): domain Eukaryota; kingdom Metazoa; phylum Mollusca; class Cephalopoda; order Sepiida; family Sepiidae; genus Ascarosepion; species Ascarosepion bandense. Next base: position 4,034,651 of record JBBBDQ010000606.1, on the reverse strand, counting down.
CCATATCTGGTCGGGTGCCCCTGCTGTTTTCCTCGAGCTTCTCGATAAGGTTCAGAGGAGGGTCTGTAATGTGATAGATACCGACTTGGCAGACCGCCTGCAGTCTCTCTCCCACCGGCGCGACGGGGCTTCCCTGTGTCTCTTCTATAAATACTTTCACGGCTTCTGCTCCGATGAACTTAGATCACTAGTGCCCCCTAAATACATATTTGAACGAGATACTAGATTAGCAACTAGATCCCACCCTTTTACAGTGAAACCGATAAAATGCAGCCGTAACTTCTACTCCAACAGTTTCTTTCCTCGCACTTCCCGACTGTGGAATTCTCTTCCAAACGATTGCTTCCCCGACGGCTACAATCTCCAGGAGTTTAAATGTAAGGTCAATAGACACCTCCTAACACACTAACCTGCTCCCATTCTATCAAACGCTCTTCCCATCTGCCCAACCCTCATCCTCAATATCGTTACTCATCTGTCACCTTCCTCCTGACATTCCCTATGTCTAACCACTCCTTCTCTTTACCTTCCCCTATGTAGCCCCATGCGCAATAGTGGCAGTGGAATGCCTTGCTTGGGGTGAGATGATTAAAAAAAAAAAAATTGTGAATGAGTACTGAAAGTTACATTAAAATCCAACAATTATTTTATTTTTGCGAGAACTTTCAAATAATTGTGTTTGTCACCGACAAAAAGTGGGTAATGCAATCATTAGGTTTCCATTGTAAAACAGTCGTAACGTTTTTTTAGCCGCTAACTCAAATCAAAACAATGCTTTCTGACAAAATTTCGTAAATGTTAGAAGGAATTAAAAAATTTAAAAAATAATTAAAAAATACTTTGATCTTTCCTCTTAATAATAATATAAACATTTTGAAAGAAAAAGTTTCTTTTATTAAGTTTGGGACCTTTCTTTCATATTATGCTGTTTTTGTTATCGATTTGACTGGAAGTACCTATTTTTAATACATAATTATGAAACAGTTTTATAAATTTACTTTTTAAGAAATGAATTAGGGAAAAATAGATTTTAGTATCGAACCCGTGTATTAATGCATACTTTTTCTTTTCCCTTTTGCCATCTGGACGTAAGGTTATTGCCCTCCTCACCTTCCTATCCCATTCAATCTTAATACTCCTTCCAATTAAAACACGCTTCAACATCCCTCTGCTTAAGTCCGTCAAGTATGTCATGCACTTCTTTCCCTTGTCTTTCTTTCTCTCTGTATCGTGAGTATCATATTTTCCATGCCCTCCTTCCTCATTCAGTCAGTCAGTTGTGCCATACGTAATACACGCTTCGGCGATCATGTCTCAAAAGTCACATGACTGACTGGGCAGAAAATTATCTCAAAGTAGGTTGCCATTACTGTCTGCGGTACACTGGTTGCCAGTCAAGGCTATAGAACCAAATCTAGCCTGATATTTAACCCAATAAATGGAGGAAAAAGACGGATTAATACCTTTCTTAAATGTATTTGCGCGTAAGTGAATGCAAGGAATTCAATTGCAATTTGAACTCGGCTCCCTGATGTCTCGTTCGAAGCACCACAACGCTCACGATTCCTCATTAGATGTCCCCAAAACTTCAACTGATTTTTCCTGATTTTCCTTCTGGTGCCCATCTTCTCCAAAACATCGACGTTGATCACGTGTTCTGTCCATGGTATCCTCAGCCTCCTTCTGTAGAACCACATTTTGGTTGCTTCAAGTCTTTCTTTCATCTTTGAGAGATTGTTCAGTATTCGCTGGACAATCTCATATTGTTCAGTGAATGCTGAACAAAATTAAAATTAAAAGATTAAAATTAAAAACCTCACCTTTTATATATTTGTTGTGGTGGAATATCCTGTCCTACCCCGCAATGAGTATGGCCCGGGTCATAAAAGACCGCGACGGGTATCAAACAGTAGTATCGTGTTAGCAGAGGAAAGCGAGCGAGCGAGCGAGCGAGCGACTATACTAGACTCTACGTCATTACACGGGAGTGACGGAAGCTTTCTTCTCACGACGGACGCATACGTCCTATAAAAAGACAGTGCCTTCATAAGTGTTATTTGTGTAGATGTATTTGGTTTATTGTACTAACGTATAATAAATCTCTAGTTATATATACTCAGTGTTAAGAGTATTTCTTACACTATTCTTTTCCCTGTTTATCCCCCCCTCCGGGATACAACAATATTAAATAACCCATAGAGGTTAATATTCCATAAAATATAACTCAAATACAAAATCAAACTCCACACAGATGCCTACATCAAGTAACTTAATGTAATTCTGGTATAGATCAAGGTGTTAGCTACAGAATGACCGTATGTCTTTTTTTTATCGTTTCACCCCGAGCAAGGCATTCCACTGCCACTATTGCGCAGGGGGTTACATAATGGGGAAAGTGATGAGAAAGGATGGTTAGATATAGGAAATGTCAGAAGGAGGGTGATAGAGGAGTATGGATAACGAGGATGAGGATTGGGTAGATGGGAAGAGCGTTTGATAGAATGGGAGCAGGTTAGTGTGTTAGGAGGTGTCTATTGACCTTACATTTAAACTCCTGGAGATTGTAGCTGTCTGGGAAGCAAGCATATGGAAGGGAATTCCACATGCGGGAAGCGCGAGAAAGAAGCTGTTGGAGTAGAAATTACGCTTACATCTTATCTGTTTCACTGTAAAAGGGTGGGACCTAGTTGCTAATCTAGTATCTCGTATAAATTCGTACCTAGGCGGCACCAATGATCTAAGTTCATCGGAGCAGAAGCCGTTTAAGTATTTATAGAAGAGGCACAGGGAAGCCACGTCACGCCGGTGAGAGAGTTGTTGCAGCCGGTATGCAAAGTCAGTCTCGATCACTGGCAATAGGACTCTGCACCATGCCACGCAAGCAAGAGTACCTAGTCATGGCTGTCAGACAATTTCTGTGACCGCATCAGCCTTTTATATTTGGCTGAATAATTCCACAGACTGCAGCCCCTTGATTATTATGAGTAAACATCAACAAAATTCCTTGGAACTCTAAAGATAAACTGATAGCGAGGATTATAGCAGCATTCACCAACTTAAACAAGAAAACGATCAAGAAGAGTTACAGGAGATTCCGAAGTCGTATGGAGGGCGTGGTTGAAGCCAATGGCAATATTGAATAAATTTTCTTCAATAAATGTTTGTGTAATTTTGGTAAATATATTTAACATGAAATGTCAGAGTTATTTTAATTTGTACATAATTTAGGCAACAATTCACCACACCCTGTACATTAAACATGAAGAAAAATGCAATAATAATGATTTATTTGTTTTTCTCTATAATCTACACATTCAATGAATACATGCCATATTGAACGACAGACATCACATAACAATCCAGTACTTTTTTCTGTGTCTCCAGCGAAATTAACATATATGGATATCAATTTTCAACACAGTGAAAATATCACTACTTTTATGATAAAGTTATTGTTCAACATAATACCTTTCCTTGCCAAGGAATTCAATTCAGCGATGAAAACTACTGGTGGCTCGAAATTCTTTTTTTTCTTTAATACGAGTCTTTAGTCAGACCTGGAAATTTTCAACAATCACACTCATAGATTATACATTGAATCTTTCAGACTTTCATGCAAATATTAAATGCAGATCACTACACGGCCCAAGATCCACTCAAGTTAGTGAGTTAGTAAATCATGTTAATATGTACGATAGACTTAAGGACAGTAAGATAGTAGGGAACGGAAAACATGCTCTCGTCAGTGTATTTCTCAATATATGGGGGAAAGAATCGTTCTGGGTAGAAATTCTTCTTTACAAATGCAATATAAGGGGATTAAGGAATATATTTAAACACACTGTACAGGGCATGGGGTTTTATTTTATTGACTGAGTGATTCATTTTCCACTGCTGCTCTACAATTTGCAAGTTATTTAAAGTCAGAAAATATTTTTAGATTTTTTTTTTTAATCATTTCACCCCGAGCAAGGCGGAAACGCCACTGATGTGCAGGGGGTTACATAACTGTAAAAAGATTAATTAGAAAAGAGTGAGGAGTACAAACTAGTTAGAAAGGAACAATAGAAAGCAGGTGCGATGACAGATACATAGGTGGAGAGAAAGGGAAGGTTATACAGGGGTGGGGAGAGAGCTAGAGTCCAGTGGTTAGTAGATGAGTATTGACTTTGCATTTAAATTTCTGTAGGTTGTAGCCGCCAGGAAAGCAAGAATACGGGAGCGAGTTCCACAGGCGAGAAGTGCGAGAGAAGAAGCTGCAGATTGTAAGGATTTTGACTTTTTGCGATAATAATGGTTTTAAGGATGCAACTCTTACTAATTGCTTACGACATATTGTGTTGAATACACCGGTTCTCGTTCGATTACCGAAGTTAAGCAACGTGAGCCTGGGTCAGTACTTAGATGGGTGACCGCTTGGGGAAGTCCAGGCGCTGTAAGCGTTCAGTGACGGATGTGCGTTGTGGTGCAATAGATGTCGGTTAGAAAGAGAAATCGGTGAGGCGAGTTCGAATTCCAGTTGAGTGCTCTGCATTCACTTAAGCACTGGTACCCTTGGGAAAGGTATCAATTCGTCACTTCCCTCCAGTTATGGGTTAAATAACGGGATGGGGCCTGGAGGCAAACTATCCAGTTTTGGTATCACAATAAAAACACTCTTGGTAGCATCAAGTATTCAGCTATTTGACAAGATTATGAATTTCGCTATAAACTATGCCAAGGTTTCAAATGCACAGGGAGGGGTGTAGTGAGTTCTATTTCTGCCAAGGCCTCAGGACGATGACGGCATACTAATCAATCTGGGAGAGAAGATTTACAGGTGAGTAAATATAAGGAAAAAAATACTAGAATTAGATTTCGACTCTTTGCTTAATAATTCCAAGACATTATTTCTTAAGCCACGGCTCGACCTTACATAACTTCGGTGACTGTACGGGAAGTGGTATTTAAACGTGAAAAGTCGTAAGCCTGCGTGAAATTTCGTTTCTGGGTTAGGACCTTTGTTCAGGAATAAAGTTTATTGTACACGAGCTTACCTCTTGACTTATGCAACACCTGGAAAATTTTCTGCCCAGTCAGTCATGTGACTTTCGAGACATGATCGCCCAAGCGTGTATTACGTATGGCACAACGGACTGACTGAATGAGGAAGGAGGACATGGAAAATATGATACTCACTATACAGAGAGAAAGAAAGACAAGGGAAAGAAGTGCATGACATACTTGACGGACTTAAGCAGAGGGATGTTGAAGTGTTTTTTAGTATTGTGCAATTCCAGACCAGATAGTACACTAACTTTCTCGATGTAAATGTATAATAAATTTTAGTATTTAATTCCGAGATGTGTAATTTTCAATATTATGGTATTATTTCGAACTACGGTTCTCATCTTGGTTGTTATTATATAATTGTTATTATAGACACAACGTTTCGACCAGGTACACTCTGTTCGTCATCAGGTGTTCGTTGACTGGCTGATATGGATTATCTTATTGTGATATTAGTTTGTCCCAAGAGTTCGTAAATACTTGCGAAATGGGTCTATCTGGTCCAACACAATCGAGACAAGCGATGGGTTCAGAAAGGGCAGGAGACACCGTCGGTTCCAAAACCAGATCGATTCGGCAAGAAAGTCATGTTGTGCGTTTGAGTTGGTTTCGAATGGTCGTGCCATCAGTGCCGAACTGTAAGCAACTTGAGCGGGTCTACGAAAAGTTGAAGCAAAAGTATCCGGCTCTGATCAACCGAAAGCGCGTTTTGATGCAGCAGGACAATGCCAAGCCACACACCGCCAGGAAGACCAAAGACAAGTTTGAAGAGATGGACGGCGTTGAGGTTCTGCCACATCCAGCCTACAGTCCTGACTGTGCTCCATCAGATTACGGCCTTTACCGTTCAATGCAACACTTTCTGAAGGGCCGCCGATTCGACTCGTTTGATGAAGTCGAGGAAGCGTGTCAAGAATCCTTTGATTCGAAGCCGGCTGAATGGTACTTTGACCAGATCCGAAAGCTTGCAGATCAATGGCAGAAAGTTTTGGAAAATGATGGCCTTTATTTTGAGCAATAATTTTTGATGTTTTTGCGTGTGTTTTCTGGTGACCTCAGATTACTTGGCGAGTAAAATTTCAATTTTTTGCAAGTGTTTACGAACTTTGGGGACAACCAAATATTTCCTGAGAAATCAATTGTTCTTTCTTGTTGGAATTAGTGTGTTACTACCAGATACATCTAAGGATTAAACTAATAACCGCTCGAGGATAGCAACAATTTTATGACCAACTGCTATATCAACTATCCCGAAGAGCAATAGTGGTGTATTTTTGGAGTGTCAGAGGGTTTTGACTAGTGGTTATGTTAGTACTGATCCATTTATTCCAGTCCAGTCTAACAGTGAACATCTGTTGGTGACGAGACAATACTTCGTCGAAACGTTGTGTCTATAATAATATCCATATCAACCAAGATGAGAACAATAGTTCGAAATAATACAAGATAAAAGTATACTCAGTCATAGTCCGAGATAAATTACAGTATGGATAACCATATCTATTTCTCTCTCTCTCTCTCTCTCTCTCTCTCTATATATATATATATATATATATATATACACGAAAAATCCAAAGTGAGCCAAAACCTACCGCGGTTTCACACTACGGATCGTCAGGGAATAGTCTTTCACAAAGAATGATAAAAACCATAGCAACACAAGAAAGGGGAGTAAAGAGGAGTAGATTTAGTAACGGATTTAGGTTCTGTTTGTTAATGGTTTTTTCGAAAGTTTATATTGGCATAAATTTGCGGAGTGCATTCTTACAGAGTCTAACTAGTTATTATTATCATTATATATATATATATATATATATATATATATATATATGCATGTATTTAAGCAGCAAATGTTCTTTTAAACTGCAAACACTGTCTGCTTATTTTTAATAAAAATTTATTTTTAATAAAATTTTATCAAACTCACGGATAATCTTTCGCGTATTATAATTAAAAAATGTAAGAAATGAGCTGTAACGTTGTCAGATGTTATTATCATCCATTTCTCAATGTTCCCAAGTACTTTCAATCTCTTTCCGAGATCATTTCACTAATTAATTAAGAGTCAATAAATAGAATCAATTATGGATACTATACTAATGTTCTATAATGTTCGTAAAAAGAACAGGTTTTTTATGCTTTAACACGTGCATGACCATGACATTACAACATATAAAAAAATCCATTTTGGATAAATTTCACGTTTTAATGAAAGCTAAGGAATTTTTCAACCGCTGTATTCCAAGCAGAAAAACAATTACAGTTAAAATTTTGCAGTTGTTTTTTTCATAACTTACATCCCTGAAGCAGATACAATGTTTGCAATTTATTTAATTTGATATATATATATATATATATATATATATATATACTTTTAGCAACTATCGAGAATGAACATCTGAGCTCCTGGACCATGGATTAATTTTAAAGCTTTCATTACACTCGAGCAACGCCGGGCTATACTGCTAGATATTAATAAAAAAGAAGAACCCAAAACTCAATAAAATCAACTATGAACACGCTAACAACAAGCTTCGACCTAAATCTGATTTTTTGGTCAGAAATAGACTTATAGCCTGAATCAGAGTTAAAGTGAGGATTTGAAGTTCCATGGAATGAAGTAAGGAAAACTTCAAAACTATCATGCTGTTTCCTAAAGTGGACAGCAGCGTGAATTTGAAACGGCTAAGCTTCTCATAAAAAAAACCAACTCACCAGCTAGATCTAAACTACAAAGAACCAATATTATTTACAAATTCACATGCCCCTTGAAATCTGCGTGCTTGATTCTAATTTCCTAAATACTTATTTAGGCCGTGCGACTACGAAACTGACTCGAAGACTGACGCTGCATCTTTCTGAACGGAGCTCAATTCGATCTCATTTAAACACACACCTGGCCAAACAAACCCTAGCGTAACATACTTGCTGACGATACAAATATCATCGCAACATCCACATTTAAAACAAAGACCAAAAATAATGGACTCATTATTAACAAAAAATAAAAAATAAACAAACGTGCAATATCAACTATAAACACGCTGACAACAGGCTTACTCTGTTTGGAACATAAAATTTACACACTATTCTACAAACATACATAACAATACATATATTCTGTTACACGTAATATAAACTCAATCCTCGATAATGGCTACAAGTATAGCCAAAAGCGGTCGGATAAACAAAACATTTGGACAATCTTTATATAATCTATGTTTTAAAAAGAAAAACTCATAAAATCACATGAAAAATGACATAAAGATTTAACGATAATACTTTGACGAATCCTACATAAAAGAGAAATTGCTGCCTATATATATATATATATATATATTTTTTTTTTTTTTTTTCATTTATAAACGAGTAATTTTGCTACCTTGGTTTCCACCACGAGTGGTTTCTTCAGGCGATTTTTAATAACTGATTTTACCTTTTATCGTTTTTTTTTTTAAGAACGCTCTTGTAATTGTGTTTTATTTGAACGTTCACGAGGCAGAGAATTTATGAATGCGCATTATTTAAATTCAAAAGAATTATGACGTTTTCATCCATGTTTGTATGAACCTAAGAGGTATTTCTTAGTATAAAATAGTCTATAGTTTATAAATTAGTTTATAAATAAAAAATATTCAAAAGTTCTACAATATAATTGTATAGAACACTTTTTAATACAAATGTGTACTAGTCTAACCCTATTAGGACCAATAACTAGGTATCAATCAATCAATCAATCAATCAATCAATATATATATATATATATATATATATATAAAATAACTTTAATCCAAACGGAAAAGTAGGAAGGTAAATCCCAAAACCTGATCCTAATTAATATGAAAATTTTAATATTAAAAAATTATACAGGTGGAGAGCTTAATGTAATTAAAATTACAGAGCTAATATAAAATAAAATAAATTCTTTCAAAGTTCAAAACTGTTGAATCATCATTTCAACACGAAATCCTAAGAAAGATTTCACATCGCCTCAGCAACTAACACATCTTTCAAAAATGAGATTAAAAAAAAATGAAAAATGACGGTTAAGAATTAACAAATTTCCGTCACAAAAAATTCAGTTAGCAATTAACGTCTATTTTTTTTATTTTACATTTGGATAGAGTTGTAAATGAAAAATTGGTAAATTTGGCTTCGTCTAGTTTTACAAGGGGAAGGAGTTAAAGGATAGAATAGGAAGTGGTGTTAAATTGGGAATTGGGTAAAACAGATCAGAAGGAAATGGAGGAGGGTAGGATATTTTGAAAGATGTTTTATGTGAAATCTCTCTTAGGGATTTCATGTTGAAATGATCATTCAGCAGCTTTGAACTTTGAAAAAATTATTTTATATATATATATATATATATATATATATATATATATAATTGTACAAAATTGGCGAGCCTCGTGTGGAAATTAAAATTGAAACATGGAAAAGACCCTGATATAAATTGGATTATAGTGAAAACAGCCAAACCATACAACTGCGGCAACATATGCAGATTGTGCCAGGAGGAAAACTAGTTAATAAGTTATACCTAGAAAGAAAAAAAATACGAAATAACGCATGTCCAAATGTAATCATACCCATAAATACTTACTAGGATCATACAAACATGGATGAAATTGTTCTAAGATCCTTAAAGTACTTTACCCTAATTTTGAAAATCTTGCAGTTGTTTGAAATTTCCAAACTCGCGTTTGTCAAAAAATCCGTGTTAGAGCGTGTTTTAAAAACAGCAAAATCAGTTATTGCAAATCGCCTGAGAATACTGAATGTTTGAAACGTAGGTTACGGAAATAATACATTTTCAAATAAAAAAGTATTAAAAAATTCTACAATATAACTGTATTGAGCACTTTTAATCCAACTCTGTACTGGTCTAACTAATTATGACCCAAGACCAAAGAATTATATCTATATATATATATATATATATATATATATATATATATATATATATATATATATCTTTTATATATTTAAATATATAAAATTTAAATTTGAATTTAAATTTCCTTTAAATTTCAATTTCAATTTCCTTTAAATTAAGGATGTAAAGCTCTATTTCTCCCTCTCTCTTTTCTTTCATTTATTCTCTTTTCTTTATCACACCCTCTTTCTCGTCTGACCCACCCGCTTCCCTCGAACTTTCTTCGACACTGACCGCTGGGCAGGCGGCAGCATCAACTTTGGTTAGGGGCGATGAATTAACGTCTTGACGTGTTATCTGGTGTGGGTTCTATGCGACTTTTACATATGATTTTGTAGGAATGTCTGTGGTTTCGACAAACGGATGGATTGTTCTTATTTTCTTTTTTAGGGGAGCGACAGTTATATTCTTATCATCTTATATGTTTTTATTTTGTTTTTTATTTTTTTATTCGCCGGGTTAGGTTTTTGTGAATCCCATTCATGTAGAATCCTTCGTTGAATAAAGACGGAAGCTGAATATGGCTCGCCTGAAATAGGCCTAAACTTCCGAATTACCATGAAATAACGCATCTGTCTTAAATTTTCTTATATTTGCTCTATATGTATGTATATGCATATATGTTTAGGGCTCTCGTAGAGAGTTATCCTACCATTATAGGTAAAGGATACTCCTTTAGATTCTTCTATGTCCACAGGGCATGTTAATATATTAATATATATAAATATAAATATATATATATATATATATATTGTAAGAAAGTGACAGAACACGTAAATTTTAAACCCACAGTTCAAGCATTTTCTTTCATGAAGAGTGGTCAATACAGAGTAGAGCGTTATATTGTAATAATTGTTACAATGGTTTAAAAAGACATAATATCACTACACAAACATTTCCATGTTTCGGAGCACATCAGATCCTACTCGGGTGATTTGTGGAACTGAAGATAAATAGTGGAAACGATTTATTTTTGGGAATAAGATAACTAGGTGATGTGAGGGATGCAAATTAAGTATGTCTAAGCTGATCATAACCATAGAGATACAGATTTGGGTTAGGCGGAGGGGGCTTGGTAGCTTAGTTCTGGACAGGTAACTTTATAGATTTGTCAATGTAATTCGCATCTTGGGACCATCCCGAGGAGGAGCGGATGTGCCCCTAAACATGAGAATTTTTGTGTAGTGTTACTATGCTCTTATAAGCTATTGTAACAATTATTACTATATATATATATATATATATATATATATATATATATATATATATATATAAACTTATTTATAAATGGAACTGTGTCTGTGTGTGCGTCCGTTACCTATAGACTCCGAAACGGCTGAACCGATTTTGTTGAAAATTTACACAGTTGTACTATAAGCGTCTGTGAGTGTTCTTAGCTAGGTTTTGTGTCGAGGTACACCCCCGATAAATATCGAAAATCGATAATCGAAAAATCGGGTTATAGGAGGAGTGGTCCGATTTTAATCAAATTTGATACACTCATAGACAAAGACATAAGAAACGATATTCAGAAGTTTCAAGGTTGCAGTTCTTACAATAGTGCAGAAAATTTGATATCGATTCCAGGAAATCAAAATTTGATTTACGTCCATTCATTTTTCTTTCTGTCTACGGTTTCGCTTTAACTGGAAACAACTATTGGACTATGGGCGTTCGGTAGAAGAAGGCAGACTTTTAGCATGTATATTTCATTATACACGCCCAATAGCCAAAGTTCTCTAATTCTTCAGTGAATGAGCGATGCGTGCATATATATATATATATATATATATATATATATATATATATATATATATTCCTTCTTGCTCGCATGTTTGGGCCATGTTGTTCTTAGCTGTTTTTACAGAACGATATTCAGTTGCTTCTAGTGTCTTCTTCATATATAACGAGATTGTTCAGAAAACTCTGGTATATAGGAGTATGTAATAGTTTTTTAATCTCTTTATTTTATCTTTATACCGTGTAAAATGCTTCCAAATGGTAACATCTACAGTATAATATGCTTCTACGTTAAAAACCATAAACAACAATAGAATTCCGAAAATTATTTTAAAAAGAGAAAAATGGCGTGGATTTGACAGCTGTCAAGATGTACTAAATACGATTCATGTGAAATGAAGTTATGTAAACGTAAGCGTTTATAATAACTTTTAACAGTTAGAACGAAACGGAATTTCCGCCCAAGAATTTTAAAAAACATAAATAAATATAAACCAGTATGTAGATATGACAGCTGTCCCAACGTAAGAAAACTGATCTGTTTTTATTTAACGAACTCTTATATAAGTTTTCTTCAATAAACATAGACAACAATAAACACCGTTGACGTCATCCAGAGACAACAAGCATCTGACATTTTGATCTGCTACTGCTGCAAAACAACGATGAACACGTATGTACAAAAATATAATCTTATATTTTTCTACTTCGATGGTGGCTGCTGTGTGGAGCAGAGAAATAGCCGGAGACAGTTCGCACATACGAAGGAGCTGTCGGGAGTCAATAGTGTCTCCGTATCTTCAGCCGAAAATTCTAGTCCTTTATATCATCTTAAATCTCCTACACGACACATATTGTTTTTTTCTTCTTCGTTGCACTTTGTTGCCATCATATACGGCCGGCTATATCTGTCAACCACATCCTTGTCTTTTGTTGAGTATTATCTACAGCCGGATCTATCTGTTAATCAAACGTTGTCAGTTTGTGGATTTTATCTACGGCCTGATGTACTTGTCAATAACATACACTGTTCAAGGTTATATATTACAATATATTACAATAAAACCCCCAAACCATCTGCCAGTCCGTCAAATATACTATAAATATCGCAGCCATTATTCAGATAATTCATTTTATCCGTAATACAGAGGTTCAGCATTATCCTCTAACAGGCCAAAAGTAGCAAGACGCCCGTTGCTACACCGCTACTCTAGCAGAGAGTGCTCGAACCAACTGCACACCTAGCTTCCATCTGTTCCAACCTTCAAGCCTGGGACCCGCCACGCCACAGGCATTCTAGCAAACCACCCACCTTCTCTCCGTATTTTATCAGAAAGAAGTAAGTTCCAAACACACAACATGATTCCGCGAACCACTGCCTTTGTGGAACCGACTCTCAATAATATATTTTTTCCGCTTTTTAGGATCTACACCTCTTCATTAGTTTGCTATTAGATTCCCTTCCTGTCTATATAAACTTTCTCTTAACGTAACCCTGTTATTAATGTCGCTTCCGGACATTGTACAGGTGAGGTTTACTAGTATTTGTTACCTTTTCTAAGGCATTTATATTATCGAGTGTAGCTATTGCCTCACTTTATCTTGACAATTTTTATATTCATTTGGCGCAAGTACTGAACACCCTGAAATTAGTCTGTGACACTATCTCTCGCAGGGATACTTTCCCTTCTCCCGCGGGTATGCTTTTCTTTGGTTGGTTTAAAACAACGGCGAGAGAAATTGATACTGGCAATGTTATTAATGTTTTATGGCGCCACGCAATGTAAGCTTAGGAAAAAAAAATAATAATCTTAGTACCATCAATTACGTTTTAAAAACCGGGAGCATAAAATCTAATTATTTTGAAAAAAATATACATTTCTCTCCTTTCATGTTGTTATATAAATTTCTCTTCTTTTGGAGTTGAAATGTCTTCGGTTTCAGCCTTTAATATAGTTATTCGTAACCATCGATGAGTATTAACTTTATCAACATTGGGTTTATTAGCATATTCTGGAAAATGGTCGTGCAGAGATTTGTCTTGCCAGCGTTTTTTCATCTCTTCAAGAACTTTACTCTCAATTTACACAAGGGCGTTAGATGGCTCATTCGATTTTTTCGTCTTTCCTTCAGGAAGTCCCGAGAGTCTCAAATTCTCCAAGACTACTTCCCGCATTATGTCTCCTAGAAACTTCACTAATCGGTTTCTGACTCTACATGTGTGTCATTGTTGTTTCAACTTTCCTTAAAACTTTTTCAATATTCTGAATATATTTCTGTAGATCCAAATCCCAGTTGCTTTCAAATCACCTCTTCATCGATGAGAAAATGTTCAATGACATATAGAAGGTTGGCTGATTTTGTTTTCCGGCATATCAACACCTCTAGTGGTTATTTAATTCCAAAATCTAAATATTCTGAACATAAAGAAACTTCTACTCCAACAGTTTCTTTTCTCGCACTTCCCGACTGTGGAATTCCCTTCCACACGATTGCTTCCCCGACGGCTACAATCTCCAGGAGTTTAAATGTAAGCTCAATAGACACCTCCTAACACACTAACCTGCTCCCATTCTACCCAAGCCTCATCCTCGCTATCCTTACTCATCTGTCACCTTCCTCCTGACATTCCCTATGTCTAACCACTCTTTCTCTTTACCTTCCCCTATGTAGCCCCATGCGCAATAGTGGCAGTGGAATGCCTTGCTTGGGGTGAGATGATTAAAAAAAAAATAATAATAATTTTCTGACTTGAACTAAATACATTTTGAACGTGACTGTTTCCATTCAAGTGCATATGAAAAATATTGCTGGTTATTTTGCTTTAAAAATGAATTGTTGGTAATTTTACTCTAAATATCTATTGTTGGTTGTTGATTGGTTGATTTTGTAATTTTCAGTGAAACATCCACTTCAGTGTCGTCCTGAAAAGGACAGTTTCGTAGTCTTTGAAGAACATTGTACTAATAAACAGTTTCGTTTTTTTTAAAACATTTCACCCCAAGCAAGGCATTCCACTGCCATTATTGCGCAAGGTGTTACATGGGAGAAAGTGTTGAGAAAGAGTGGTTAGATATAGGAAATGTCAGAAGGAGGGTGATAGACGGGTAAGGATACCAAGGATGAGGATTGGGTAGTTGGGAAGAGTGTTTAAGAGAATGGATGCGAGTTAGTGTGATAGGAGATGTCTATTGACCTTACATTTAAACTCCTGGAGATAGTAGCTGTCGGGGAAGCAAGTATGTGGAAGGGAATTCCACAGGCGGGAAGCGCGAGAAAAGAAGCTGTTGGAGTAGAAATTGCGGTTACATTTTATCGGTTTCACTGTAAAAGGGTGAGACGTAGCTGCTAAACTAGTGTCTCGTGCAAATTCGTACCTAGGGCCCACCAGTGATCTAAGCTCCACGGAGCAGCCGGGCTGCCAAGTCGGTATCGATCACATTACAGATTCTCTGTTGTATTTTGTCAAGAACGTCGAGGAGAATAGCAGGGGCACCCGACCAGATGTGGCAGCAGTATTCAATACACGGGCGGATGGTCAGTGCAGAGCATTGTAAAGGACGATTTTGCAGTCGCTGGCGAACGTTGTTCTGAAAAGAACTTTTAATGTGGCAGTTTCTGAGGAAAAAAGTTGTTGAGTGGGTTGGTCGATTTTGTTTAGAGGCTTATCAACACATATATGGGCCATTTACTGCAGTAATATGAACACAGTCTCATACCTTCATCTACAGATATTTTGCAAATAATCTTTATCCTTTGAGAGTAAACGTGTTTTTCTTAGATATATATAAAATAATAAAATGCATTGTTGGTAATTTTTTAAATTGCATTACTGGTAATTTCACTACAAAAGTATAATTTGAGAGGGGTAATTTTCAATAATCTTGAAATTATTTCGAACTTTTCTCATTTTGGTTGATAATAGGTGTTATAATAGATATAATGTTTCAACCAAATACCCTCTGGTCATTATAGAAAAGGCTCCAAAAATACATCAAAGAAGTCGTTCGGGACGGTAGTGTAGTGGATATAGTAGTTGGTTATGAATTTTATCTGGTGGCCATGAGTTCGATCCTTGCAATTGTTAGTGGTGAACCAAATTCTATCATGAAAGAAAAATAATTCATTTCGAAGGATATTTCATATAAAACCAACGATATAATCCACATCAGCCAATCTATGCAGACTTGATGACGACGAGAGGGTACTTGGTCGGAACATTGTGTTTATTATAAACATTATATCTACTATGATGAGAAACAAAAGTTCGAAATAATTCCAAGAATATATAAAATATAATTTTGGTAATATTTTTTTTCTAAAAATGAAATTTATACATTTTCAGTATTGTGATGATTGTCATTTTCCGTTATATATAATGTTATTTTCTAAAAATGTACTATTGATATATTATTAGGGTATTTGTTAGGGTATTAGGGTATTTTTGAGTCGCTCACTGCTGTTAACGGCCTGAGTAAGAATCGACATTGGAAGGACAGCATTTAAGAAGAGGTTCCGCGCTTTTTAAAATACTTCAATCTCCCAATGCTGCCTGTGTATTGTCATACCTCGGATCAATCCCATTTTAAGGCTTAACTATTTGCTCACGGCTATGATACTAACAGAAATTACCACCCAGGGAACAGCAATAAAGAGGTGATTCCACGCTCTTATACATCCCCAATTTGGGACGCTGCTGCTGGATGCAGTTGATTGTCATACCACGGACCAAGTCGAATTTAAAACCAGTGTAATCAAAAATATCCAAATATTGGAAAATTTTTCTCTTTCTTTTCACCGGAAATTAAAGCTAAAAAACTAAAGCGGCTTATGATTAAACATAATTGACATTCATTGTCTGTTATATTTCACAGTATATGTTTAGAATATATATATATATATATATATATATATATATATATATATATATATATATATTAATGCAGGTTTCATTGAATAATATAGACAAGTTTTGTCTATTAATTTTGTGTAGGATCCGTTCATACCGTCTGATATACTTGATGGTGATGTCGTTAAAAGACAACAAAAAATCACAGTATTTGTTGAATTTTTTATCAGGTCTAAGCTTTCGGCTCACATAATATATATATATATTCAGAAGGAAGATTCTCGAGAGCGCCGCTATCCATTACTACCAAAACATCAATTTGCGTCCCGGATTTTTCCCAATCTCACCATTGCTTGTGGAAACTATATTGAAACAAACTAAAATGCATGGTGGCAATTTCAAAGAAAACGGTTGATTTCCTTTTTTCATTCTAAAATCTCGTGCTTTTGCACTGCACGTGGGGGAGTTCTGGAACATACTATGGACAATTTTCGAAGAAACTAATAAATTCCCTTCATCTTAACGTCGCGTGGCTTTGCAATTACACATGAAGAAATTCTAAAAACTGAAATATTCCGTTAATTTTTTGAAATGATTTGAGAGCGTATTTGTGGTTACCAACATTAATTTTGTTTATAGATACGTAATTTAGAATAAAGCTCATTTCGTCTTTCTGTCTTGAAAAAGTCCATCACGGACGAAACGCGTAGGCGATATAAAATACAGTTTTCCTCTTGTCTTTATTTTATTTAACCATACTGTCCATAATCTCGGATTAAAACTGAGTATATTTTTACATATATATATATATATATATATATATATATATATATATATATATATATATATATATGCATCCCAGTGAATAATGAACGAAGAAAAATTTTACAGCGTTCAAAACATTAATTTTAAATAGTGCTAGATATATATTATAGAGCTGTGAATAATTATTATAAATTATAGTTTAGAACATACATAATTTTTTATCCATTACAAAGTGGACATTTTGTTTCGACATTGACATGACAATGTCTCCTCAGGTCGTGTGGAAAGGAATGGAAAGTCTGTTTTCTTATATTTGGCGAATTGTGTGTAGGATGTAGATGGGGGTTAGTGATAAGGAGATGATTCTTGTCAATTGTCCGTTGGAATTTTGGAAGTTTGTGGAAGGGAGTTTGTGGGTGATAGAGTTGATTAATGAGCCTGTCAGCAATTTTGTAGACTGATTTAACATTAACATATAGCATAGCTTTTGATGACGTAGTGATTGGATTTTTTTCTTTTCGGGTTGAGTGAAGAGGAGTGTAAGAAAGTATTAGTTTGGGGCGATGAGGTGTGGATAGTAGTCATCATTTTTTGGACCTATCATTTTTATTTAAGCTCAGTTTTATGATAAATCTAATTTTGGGGATTTAACCTAAATTTTAAATTTAGAAAATCACTTTTTTCCGGAAAACTTTAAAATAGATCACAGTAGGTGTTATGGAATAGATAAGATTTGATGTAAGATTGTTGTTGGTATTATAAAGCTTTATCGTTTCTAATGTGACCTAACTTTGGCATTTTAGTGTTTTTAGCATGATTGTAAGGTTAGTTCTTTAGTGTGTTTGCAGTTTAGCGTGGTTTCATGCCTCTGGTTTAAAAGCCTGTTGCTATTCATGCATTTAATATTATTTAATATATATATATATATATATATATATATATATATGTAATCTTATCGTTATACTCCTTTCGAAAAACTCTCCGAGTATTTACGCAGAAGGAAAAAATGGTGATAAAAAAAGAACGAGCTAAGCACTTGAACATCAGTCAAAGTACGAAGCCCAAAGAAAAAAACCTGAGACAAGTAACCTAAAACAAAAAGCGCTCAATACGCAAGTAGAGCAAACAAAGTAAATAACTAACCTAGAGAGCCAACGAAAATACCAAGGTATTGGTAGGTTCGTTGGCCCTCTAGGCTAATTATTTACTATATATATATATATATATATATATATATATAGAGAGAGAGAGAGAGAGAGAGAGAGAGAGAACCAACGAACCTACCAAGGTTTCGCCAAATTGTATCTTCGGGGAAAGATGATACAGTTTGGTTAAACCTTGGTAGGTTCGTTGGCTCTCTAGATTATCTCTCTCTCTCTTTCTCTCTCTCTCTCTCTCTCTATATATATATATATATATATATATATATATATATATTAGATTACTTAATCCAAACAGAAAAGTAGTAAGGTAAATTCTAAAAACCTGATCCTAATTAATATTAAATTTTAATATTAAAAAATCATACAGGAGGAGAGCTTAATAAAATTAAAATTAAAGAGCTAATATAAAATAAAATAAATTTTCAATATTCAAAATTGTTGAATGAACATTTCAACATGAAATCCCTAAGAGGGATATCACGTCTCCTCAGCAACAGTTCGATCTTCCAAAATGAGAATAAAATTAAAAAGGGAAATAGAGAAATAAAAAATAAAATTAAAAAATAAATAAAAAATAAATAAAAAATTGAGAATAGTCATTTTTTTATTTATTTTGTTATTATTTTTTCTTTTTCTTTTATTTATATTTTTATTTATTTTTTATTTTTTTTATTTCTCATTCAGCATCGCTCGTTCAGTAAAAATGAATTTGAGCACTCTAGCTATTGGGCGCGTAATATGATATGCGCTAAAAAGACTACCTCCTTCCACCGAACGCCCCGTGGCCCAGGGATAGAGTCGCCGACTGACGCCAAAAATCGGTCGGGTTTCGGGCCTGTGTTGTGTAGCAATCGGAGTCTAACCGTATTGATGAGCTGTGGTACAGCGAAATAGATCTGTCTGCTGTTGACAGATCTGTTTCGCTGACAGTATATATATATATATATATATATATATATATGAGTTCAACAGATAGAAAAAGTTGGGTAAGACAAGGATGTGAATTCTCACCGGAGCTATTCAACCTATACAGCGAAACAGTCCTGCCGGATTTGCCATTTGCTCATAGCAAAGACCCTAACAGGTACTACGGGAAACATCAATTAAGAGGTGATTCTATGCTTCTCTAAACCTCCGAATAAGAGGAAT